>JAECUM010070796.1:0-23492 GCA_016617855.1 Megalonaias nervosa | reverse complement strand
GTGTGTCAAATGTAAGATGTACAAAGAGTTCGATTTAAATGATAGTTTCGCATAATTTCGACCCAAACTTTATTGTAACTTGTTAAAACTACGAAGTCGCATCATATATATGAGAAATTATGCATCACGAGATTTTGGTCACTGACCGGCGCTGCTAATAAATGGAGAGTAGATTAGGTCAAAAATAGCCGCAGAATTCCAACCACGAGCCATTGCAATTACTGTAGTGTATATGTTGTGTTAATGAACATAGTCTAAAGTTGCACTGGAACCTGAATTAATACTTGCAGTGAAAGCCTCCATGAAGCATAACAACTGCATTTAGTAATCATTATCAAAAGTAATTAAATGTGTTATATTTGATTTTGTATTGTCTTTTTGCTTTACTGTGCTACGTTGTGATTTAAGATAACTACATTCCCACTATAAGTTATCATATTCAATCTATCATCTTTATAACGTGGCAATTTGAATTGTCTTTAAAGTCGCACCGTTCATGCAAGTCCTCACTGTCTTGGTCAATACCGTATCGCCTGGCTGTAAAGCCAAGGGGGTTGTAAATTAGAGTCCGTAGTCTGTTAAACTGGACGAGGAAAGTAACTCCCAGAGTGGTATATATATATATATATATATATATATATATATATATATATATATATATATATATATATATATATATATATATATATACAGGTAAGTTAGGTAACGTTATTTAACGAAACTGTAATCAATCCAAAGGTTAATTATCTACGTAACTCTCACTTCCTACAGACACTATTGCTTGAAAGTAACTAGATAAATAATATAATCCCATATTATGTTAATGGCATTCATTTCAAATAATTGTTCACTTAACAAGCAAATTAAATTACTAATTAAAGAAGGGCACTAGGGCACAAAACATTTATTACGAAGCTTACAAGCACATAGTAATACACAAAGTGAAAACACTGATATGAGGAGCTTTCTATTCTCGGTACACCGGTAGAGTACAACTAACATGATGTCTTCATTTATTAACCACACATCATTGCCTCACAGGCTAACATAATAAAAGGTATTTAAACATAAAGGTATGCATAGCAAATAGATACTCTGTTGCAGTACACGGTTGAAAATACACAAGTGGCACATTTTATATTTCCATCAGTATGTTGATTCATATGATGAAGAGTATGAAATTAAAATAATCCTTAATGAAAGAAAAATATAGAAATAAATTATTTATAATTCGGCACGTCAGACAGTAATTGGGCGTATGCTGCCAAATAATATTCAGCCAAGAAAATAATGCACATGAACACAATTCTCTAGAAATAGTATTGAAAGAACGGTGCACTTCCAAAGTATTTTGATAGATCAGGCATATTCTGATATTTAAAGGTAAATATCATGTGACTAAAGAAAATGAAAAAAGCGGGGTTTTTTCTTGGGATATTATTTTTTTACAAAGGTTGAAACTATGCATATCCAAATATTATCTAACCAAAGACAACAAAGTTAGCGTATATCAGGTTCTTCAGGCTCATTAGGACATCCTACGTAAAATATCTTGCAACAGACGAAATAGAACAGCACCATTCTTAAAATATTATTGCAAATAATCTGTATGTATGTAGATAATTGAATTATCCGACACAATCTGATATACCTTCAAACAGAATATGGTCCAATAAATATAAATCGCTTGAAATTATATTTCAAAATCATCAATACCTATTGTTTTGACATAGTCCGGCATCAACCGTCAAACATAAAGAAAAATAGCGTGGCGAGATATCAAACAGTGTGGACGGCAGGTATCCTATAGTGTATTCATTTATCAGAGGGTAGGTTATTGGCGTAGGCTTTGATTAATATATATTACAATAAAGAGAGTATTCAATGGTGCAATGCAATTATGTGTCGAGCAGAGAGGTGATATGCTATTATATTGTGTAAGCAGAATAAATTCGGTTCATTACCAATACAATTTAGAGATTTCTTTATGTCTCTAGGACTGACTAAGATGAAACGATAGTTTGTAAATTTATTAAGATGTGTTTGAAGGAATCTCAGATTTTGTTATGCAAGAATTGTTAGTGCCAGGAACCAAGAGCCTTCGAACCATGAAATATATATAAAATAAATATAGTAGCATTGGCAATGTTTGATGCATAAATACACATTTTCTATTATCATACCACTGCACCTGAATGATGCATTATTTTAAATAATTACCTTAATGCAAGGAAAACACAAGTTGCGCTGTTATATTTAAAACATAAGGAAAGAAGTAAAACAAAGAAAGAAGAAAACGTAAACATTATAAATATAAGATATATGCTACATTCACACTAAAATCTTTACAGCGAACATAGGGGTTAAATTAAAAGAAAATAAAAGCATAGCATTATGTCGTCACGCTCCAATTATTTTCTCCATTTATTTTATTTTGGTGTAAAATGTGTATTACTATAAACGTCAATTATTCTGCGTGCAAATATTCTCCACAGCTTTGGATGTATTGCCATGCCATTTGGCATACATTACTGACAAAATGACAACTTGCCCATATTGCTCTGTCATTAAATTCCAAAATATTTTTCCAGAATTATCATCTTTTGTGACATATGATTCTTACTTATGTGTCTACTCCTTTATGTATTGCCCTGGAATATATCATAAGCTAGTTAAGTGAACTGATGCATATATTATATCGCACTCCACTGCGTTGTTTTCAGTCTTGTCTAGAGTTAATTGTATGCTATATGAGGAGCTGAAGATGCACACAAAAATATGTGATCATTATCCAATATGCATTGAAAGAGATATGCAGCCATTTCTTTATGAAGCTAATTGGTTTCAAACCCTTCGATCAAATGTCCTAAAACAAGGTAGTTATTATTTCCGTCAGGTGAAAATGTATATTTCTGCCGTCATGCTATGTTGAATTTTTCGAGCTGTGAGTCATAATTGCTCTTAACTATATATTCTATAAAAGATAATTCTTGTGCTTTCAACTAGTCGCAGTTTTAATCACTTTCGCTGAATTATGAAAGATGTTGTTCTCGCCCCAAAAGTATGTGTATATATTCAGGCTGTTCCCTTCTATTCAATATTTCAATAGGTCCTCGCCTTCATGATCTACTCGAGAATATATATCTGTTACGTATCGGCTCGTTTAAAGTAACATAAAGAAAAGAGTGACTACAACAAGCTTTGTTAATTTTAACAAAAATAATTTATTTCCCTAGAAAACACGGTGAAAAGGTAAAAATATGAAACAAGACTTACGATTTACGAAGAAGATCCAAACATTTGTCCTAAAATATTGAAAAACACATAGGTCCTGTGAATAAACAGTTCTAATTAAAGTAGTCTGAATCTCAATTCCGTTCCAAGATGGTGGATGATGACGTAAGACGAAGGTTTTACACAAGTGTCCAGACGTTTCACTGTGAATCACAATTTGTACTGTCCTGTTCCAATTTAGAATTAATTTCAGCAAATGTCATTGTCCAAAGCCAGTTGCGTAGTTCTCCAGGGAAAATAATTATTATTTAGAAGGTAGACGAAGTACATCAATAACAGAACACATGTTGTTCTAAAGACGTACGAACGAACAAATCTTTCCAGCACAAAAGAATACCTTCTTCTTAAAGTATTTAGAATCTCTGTAAGATGTTACGATGTGACTCTCTAAGATGTTAAAATATGACTCTCGACTATTTTGCAGGTATCTGAGCATTTAAAGCAAACTAATACGTCATTTCATGTACACGCACGAAGAAATCATGGCGATTTCGAAATATCGCCAACGTAGTATAGAATGTCAACAAGTATTATTAGTAATGACCGTGGTCACAACCAATCATTTATATAGCTATTTCCAACTGTTTACTTAATACGACAAAACCGTCATGCAAAAATCGTGCTTACGCGAGTCACATTTACATTCTAAATAAACACAATGTTTCTAACAAAATCTCGGACCCTGCGAACATAATCATCATCATAATAATAATTATATTTAACGATATAAAAATGAAATGAAAATGAAATAGAAAGAATTAGAAAGAATTCAAATTTTAACACACATGTAATTTAACCACAGGGTCGTAATATATAATATGCATACAATTGTTTTTACGGTAACCACATTATAGTTCTGGATTATTTGCTCTGACACTAGCCATGTATAATTTACATGCTAAGTAAAGATTTATTTTTTTATTTGTTTCGTTCATTGTAAATGTGTGTGCATATTTATATGCATACATTCATACCATCCTGTCGAAATGCTTGCCTTCTCTACTTTTTGCTCTTCTCATTCAGCCAGAGTGGACGTTGGCATCCGTGTTCTATCGACACATTTCTTTGTCTTGTTTTGCAAATAGCAAACAATGAAAACAGTGCGTATCTGATAATGCAAACAGTTAATTACTGTATTTTATATACCACCTTGAACCTATGTACAAGGCTACTTTAATGACTGATACGTTTGCTTAATAAAAGAATCAATTTAAAGGGAAAGCATCTGTTTTCTCTATTTCTGTTACAGGTATTAGACTGTTATAATATATTTCTCTAAGATTGTCCTAAACACAAATATTCACCTTAGACTGTCATCACAACATTTAACAATTATCATACAGGCATAGTATAAAAATCGATCTAAGGCTAAATCGATTGGTCATTGTATCGTTGTACTTGTGGGAGGGGGTCTTGTATCGAAAGAAGAAAATTTATCACGAAGCACATACCTCTGGAGTCTACTCATTAAAACAAAAGTAAAGCCCATTAAGCAAACTGCCCACATTATTCAGTCGATTCAAATACAGGTATAGAATTTTGGCTTAAAACTCCCACAAACTGTATCTGAGGACTAGAATTTCTTATCAGTCTATAAGTATTGCTCAAATGTGTTTAATTTCTTAGTAAAACAACTTATTTTAAAATAGTTTCGAGAATGTAATAAATCATTAGAAATTAACTTTGGATAGCATCAGCAACTATGACCTTCAAAGAAGTTTGGACACACCCTGACAATGCTAATTTCAAATAATAACTGTCTCATCTAAATACACAAGTATTTGTTATATTTGTTAATATTTAGCACTTAGTCTGATCTAGTATGCTTGGTGTTACAAACCTGCGGAGACACCACATGGATATTTAACCTTAAGAGACCTACAAAGAGGCAGTATACATTAATTATTCACTTTGATGTTTCCGAATAACCCATTTTGTTTCTAGTTATTTGTACCATTGAGGAATCGTAACGAATTTATGGAATAAGTTTTTGGTTTCATATCATTAAATTGTCATAAAAGTTAGTATAATAAACAATACAAGCATGGGTTTAGGGTCAAAAGAGACGCAAACTAGAGAAAGTTCTGTCGAAATGAAACAGTGAACGCATATTTTAATTTCAATTTCGTATGAATTATTTATATCCTGCATAAAAATATGAAAGTGGTGATGTTTTCCTCGGAATTATAAAACGGATGAACTATTGATCATATTACTTACTAAGAAAGAAAATAAATGTCAAATTTGAGCAACGGAATTAGAGCTCTTAACCATCAAATATCGGAAATTTATCATGAAACTCTCCATTGCCTTACTGTCAACAGAAATATGTTGGCATATGCCATGTAAGATACTCCTGAGATCTACTTATCTAATTTGGTCGAAGCTTTGTGTTCATGATTGGACAGCATTAATATGTGACTTAATTACACTTCGGTAACATAAAATAGATATGAGCTTGATGTAGTCACAAGAAATATGTAATTGTGGAGGTCATGCCAAGTATTAAAAATCTATTAATAAAGATGTTTCAGATAGGATAATCTGGTGCAACATTTTTAAGGCCAACATTTGACTGTATACATGATTCTGTTAGCACAATTATTCATACATTTGTTATACACATATTTGTAAGACAATAGTTGACAATAGTTGACTTAATGAAACAGATATATGTTACTCATTAGGTGGCAAATCATAATATCGGACCGTGAAGGTGCCTGTTGACCTGTTCAACAATGTGTCTTTAATTCTGTCGTTTTCTTTTAGGAGCAAGGAAGCTTGAGGGATGACACGTGTCTACAGACGGAGTATGAAGTTCAACACGGGAGTGACGTTATAGAGGAATGCTTGGAAAAGGTGATATTCATATAGGTCAAAAATAGCATTAGTACAATTTTCAAATATAATGCACGATGTCTTCAGTAGGAATCAATGACTTTCAACCTAAATACACACGCTTGTCAATCTTTATGTATGACTTTGATACATATGCTATTCTCATTTTGTGCACATACTATTACATAAATAGACATTAAAAGGGTAAACTATTTATTACTTCCCAAACGTAGTGCTAGAGCATCAAAACGTTCTCCAAAGTTCTTTTTTCTATAAGTTTAGCTCGCTTACAATCAGGACAACGCCTTTGGATTGGATTTAAGGTAAAGCCGTTATGGAAATAGCTATTTTTCAGTTTTGTGGAAATAGTTTCGAATATGTTTACACCAAGGAACGGTTGGAAGAAGCAGTCCAATTTTAAAATGCACCATTGATGTTGAGCCATATATTTTTATAGCTTTGAACGATTAGGCATTGAATCTACGATGTTTCTGGTATTTGTTATAGTGACTGCTATTCTATTGTTATGTTATACGCACTGATAAGTCAAGAATAGTATTCTGAATAAATAAAGAAATCGTTACGGTTGAACATTTCGTTTACAATATTCTTGTCCGTTTGAAAAGGTCATTTGAATATTGCACATAACTACGTGATCAGTGTACGCAAGAACATTGTCATGGTTCTTTGCAATATCCGAAACAGACGAGTGTAGATTGTAGTCTGAGAGATATCGGAAATTATTTAGAAAATCTGAGATATATTTTGCTGATCACAGAAGACGTATATCTCCTATATTATACTTTACATGTTTGAATGTTCACGAAATTCGACTTTTTCCACACCCTCATAAAGAAAATCTCGGTGAGTTTTGTGTAGTACATTGACAAAACAAAAACCCATAATCTACAAGCAGGTATTCATAATATTTCACTTATCTTATGACATTTTTATACAGTACTAAAATATACAATGGTAAATGAGAGCGATTATGTATTTCAGATATACCATTGACTTTGTATAAATTTGGAATGTTCTTTTATGAATGAAATGCCTCAGCTTCTAATACAGTTCATTGTTTTGTCACATCTGTTAAACCTATAGATGTATGTATTAAAAAAGTAAGATATTATCGGAAATATTAGTAACCCTTTTCACGATTGAAATTGACTAGGACTATCACGTTTTACAAGCTCGTCTAAAAGAAAATCCATTAATTATGGCAAACCAAACATTAAAATTCTGTAAATATTATATAGCACTATCAATGGTTAAAACACTCTAAGTATGATTTTTGCAAGGCATTTTGTAACTTTATGATTGAGAATTTTTTGAGTTTCTAGATTTGTAAGCAGTACATTTACATTGTTTTTTTCCTTCAGAACAATTTAGACGTCGTCCGTCCCGAGGCAACCTTAATTGATCGCATGAACTGGATAGAGATAGGACAATTGTTGCATAGCTTGAACATGAATGCCGTAACATCAACTGAAGACCCTAGACCAAAACTAGCGCAGACTTTGTTCGGTGGACAGAGGACTGATTCAATGAGCAAAAACGTATGACGTCTCACTCACATTTTAAAATTATTTTTGTACATTTGGAGTAGAACTATAGGTGGACAAAACTGCAATTATATTCACAATAAATGATAAAGAAATCTAACAACCAAAGATATTGTGACGTCTTAATGTACTGCTCAAGACGTATTAAGAAACTGTTTTGAATATTTCATTTTAGTCGAATATGATTATGATTCATATTTAACCATTTCAATAATAGTTTTCTAAAATCAACTGTTAGAATTACGCAGTTGGGGATCAAGGCATATATGATACCCGTTAATATCTTGATACAGAATGGTAGTATAGTAGGCTATAATAACATTAACAATTCCTTCTCTAGTCATTTTTTTTTCTAGGTGTTATTTATTTTTAAATTTGATTCTTAAAATCAATATTACCCTTATTTAAAAAAACAATTATGTTATATCATTCAAATATTCCAACAAATCTATTTCAGCAATACAATGCGTTATATATTGTCTAAATGTATTATGTTAAAACATAATCATTTATATTTGCTTCATCTCATTTTATCTTATGACAAATTTAATATTGTCAGTCTCTTTTCCAAACCAATGATTCCGATAAGGTACTTTGACTTTGTTTTCTAAATGTAGTGTTAAAATAAAAATATGGGTATGTGATTGCCAATCAAAGCAATTTTGTACGAGATCCAGTTTATTTCTAATAGAATATTTAATTCATGAGTTTACAGCTTATCATCCAGAGAGTTTAGTTTTTAATTATTGCCAATTCATTTGTAATACAATGTAAGGTTTTAAGTGACGTTTGCTTACAATACCTCTTTTTCATCTACTTAAAATTGTTTGATATATATTGTTGTATGCATCAGTAAACATTTTTTGAACTGTTGGCGTAGGATCACTAGAAGTGTCATCAGAAATAGGTTCCATTCCTTATGATGATTCAGGAGTACGTTTTATATTCAAGTAACCATAACCACCTTCCGCTAGTTTCTACTATTTAAGTGAATCAAATTTAGCTTAAAAATAATTAGGCTTTTCGATTTAATTAAAATATTGGTATCGGTACTATATACAAAGAAGGACCAAGAAAAACATATAAACATTAATTAACAATTATTGTAGTTAAAGTAACATTCAAAACGTAATTGGTAAACATTTAATTCACAAGGCATTTGATTAAATGGGTATAAGACACTTCACGATAACATAACATAACAGCCAAACATTAAACGTATTGTCAAACTGAATACTAATTTGAATAGTATATTTGATGAGTAAATTTATTCATATCGATAACTTAAGCAAATTAAAGAAACAGATGAAGCAAGGCTACATAACGACAATCGTAGCTCGATAATTTAATGGATTTATATATTTTTGTCTTGGATTACTAATTTTTGCATACTGTGCTAACTTGATCACTCTTAAGCACCTTTAGTTTAGGAAGAAAGAGCGATCAAGGCGAAACATTAAAAAATAAATGAAATGTAATTGAAGTAAAACTGAAGAGAATATAAATTTTCTGAAAATCCTGAGAAGGTAACTCCGCATCAGATAAAAGCCCTTTGGAAAACTGAACATGATAAACAAATTGGAAAACGATCACACGAACTTTCAAAATGGTACGACTACTAACAAAACCGTTGTACATTATCTTAAAATAGGCTAAAACATGTATGCCCTTATTAATGTAGTAGTTGTTTGCTAGTGGAGTATGTGTTATATATTCAAAGCAAACAACAATAAAAAGAATCACTTGGATGGTAGATATTTCTGTTTGAATAGTTATTCACGCAGCTACTACTCTAGGAGTTGCTGCGGCCATGAGCTATGGACATATTATTCCCTTAGATGCTAGTTGATTTGGTGCAAATGAACTATGCTAAGTTACAAACCTTTTAAAGTCCAGCTGGTATATTATAAGAATGTAACCTCTATTAAGTTGAAAACAATTGTAGCGACGTTTAACAAAGCAATAACCCATTCTGAAAATAACAGAATGAATTTAATATTATATTTCATTATCGGTGTATGTGGCCCAGAGTGTAAGAGTGCTCTAAGCGCACTGTGTTACAGGTCATTAACATCTCACCTCTGTCTGCGTGTGTGCGAGTCTCATGCTCGGCCAACTTAGGTATGTGACAAATCTTGCCAGTAACTTCCCGTGGGATGTTGGCTGTTTCTGGGGATTCCTCGTGTTTTTCCTCCACCAAATATAATAGTTGCCTCTCATGTGCTGAGAAATGTAGTAAAAACCGATAACATCAAACTAATGTCTGTCAGCAGAGCTGTTGATATTTATCTCGTGACATCCAGGCAATGGCATGGGATTTCAATTCCAATGCTCCCGGCTAATGGGTATGGAACTACTTCGTGTATGTCAGCTTGTCCCAATCTGCCGAGAGATCCTCCAAAACCTTTTCCTTGCTGCAAAACCCTTAGTCAAAAAATGTTGATCCCTCACACTTTATAATCTAACACCATCCAAGGAACCAGCTTATCATAGACGACTTTATCTGTTTACACAAAACTACAGAATTTGATGACTTCATGTTATAGCTAGAAATGCAAAGACTGAGCCATGTTATAAATCGAGCAGGAAAAAAATATCAAAGAAAGATACCTTCGATATATTGTCGAATTGAGCCTTTAGTATTTATTTTTGTAGAAGCATAACATTCCTCCAATGACATGACCTAAACCTCTGAACCGATAGACAGGCTAATAGTTAATTTATTACATATTGATAGCATGTGGAACTGTTAACTTCCCTGGGGTAAAAATAAATGCAATCGTATATGAAAAGTGAATAATGCCATCTGCTCGTTTGGATATCAAATAAATTTGGAAATTAATCTTGAAGTTGATATAATAGCAAAGACTGTTATAACAACATTAGTTTATGGTTTATGGCTAATTTGTGGGGCCATATCGGTTTTCATCCAACCTTATCCTTAACCTTTAACAAAATGTTAAAAACTATAAAATGTAGAAAATATTAAACTCCTAATAAATAATTTTTTTTTAAGAAAACTCCACAGGGTCTTTATCCAACACAACACTGCATTATCAATATTCCAGAAGCTATGAAACTTTAGCAGTATTGTTATAATACCAGGCAAGGAGAAACAATTGTAATAATGCCGGGTAGCACATTCATGTCATATGATGGAAACGATAGAAAAGAAAAGGCGAAAACTCCTGTCGTAAATTATCTCTGATAAATACTTATTAAGCAAATAAACTATTATTACGTTAGTCATGATATATTTCACCTGAATGATTAGGATATTTTCACGACATTTGAAAACCTGCGGTTACCAATGTCTGTGAAAAGAAATAAAGTATCAGGTTTTATTGAATTTAAACAATGAGGACTTTTAGATCGTGAAAGGCTAATGGACAAACACATTTATTAAAGCTCTTCGCTTATAGTTTCAACATATTTTATTGTCAATATATGATATAATGCTATGAGGCACAGTTCAAGTAACTGAATTAGCTCTCGCCCTATATTATACACTTATTTTAATATATTTCAACATGAAAAAGGAGTAGTGGAAATGAATATTGAAAAATTATTGGATCGAGAGGGAGACATCTTCGCTAACCAAGGTTCCGATGTGATAACCCTATTTACACCTTGGCGTATCGAGCACATATTTATGTGCTTAGGGACTGTGAATTTTATTGGATGCGGCGGCAAGCCACCACATCCAATTAAAAACATGTTCAAATTTGAACAATGTTTCTACATGATCGAAACGAGGGGAAAACACAACTTCAATTGATTGATAGATAAGCAATATTCCAGTGTCGGTCCGTGTTTGCACAAATACCGTTCACTCAAATACACCAGTAATGGCTTCCCTCTGGTACATATTCATATTTATATGTTAAACTTACAAAGTATCCTTTTTAAGTCAATTGCCCCCACCGTTTTCGGCCGATGTACAATGTTTTTCATAAATCACAAAATGGAAATCAATAATATTGAACTATTTACAATGAATTACATATATCATGATATAGTTCACTATTTTGAAGAAAACAATCGGAGTGACCGGAAAGGAACTTTGATTGACCTTTGTTTAATGAAAATACTTCTGCACGTGTTTAAAATTCATCTTTCGATACGTTTTACAAGCCAGCTAAGTATAGATCTTGGTCAATAATAAACATTTTCACATAGATCAGCGTTAATAAATTCGAAGAACAGGTGAAAGTTTCCATGTATTAAGAAATTAATTTCATGTAACAATATATTAAGATAAGCTTACAAAAGTGCTGTTAAAGCCTGGCTGATGACGTTGGGTAATCTCTGACAAATACCATGAGCTATAGTGGCAGGAATATATTTGTTATTATCTCCAATTTCCTTGTTACAGTTTGCAAATTTTTTCTCCAGTATCGCAGAAGCTATAAATAAAATTGGGAGAGAGATATTGCTATCATCAGCAAGTGAAGTCGAAGTAAAATATTCATTTCATAAGTCATTATTCTCTTTTAAATTGTAGATGCAAAATGAAACATTCTTACTTCTACCAGTATGCGTGTGGCGGGATAGAATATAATTTTCCAAGATGCGTTTAGATCTTTTGTCTCACATTTGGAGAGATAGACATCAAGATTATCCACATAATGATACTTAAAGTTTATTTACTCTGTTTTGATTTGTATGAAATTATGCCAATGCATTGACTGGCCATGATTAAAAGCACGGTTGTTTTTTCTGTCTCTATTCCTTACAATTATGCTTAACTGAGAATCAAACCACGGCTTATCATTTAGGCTAGTTGTTTCACTTTTAGAACTAATATATCAACTTGAGAATTCTGATCATTTGGTGGAAAACATCAGATGCTTTGAATATGATACAAGAAGCTTAGCTTTATAACCAAACACCACCTTATAGGCCTCTTTGAAATTAAAAATCCTATTTAACATAGATTGCTATATCAGAAACATTACAGTCACTGCTTTCTATGTCAATTTGGTGTTAGCAGCAGCGTGCGGCTCACAAGTATCACAAGTATTACGACCAACGATAAGAGTTTTTGTATGGTTTATGATCTGCATTATTAGGTGCATGTTCAATAAACATTATTGGTGGGCCACCTGTTCTCGTGTAATGATCGCTGTATCTGGCAAGTCTAATAGTTGTTGTGACAAAATCAACGTTGTCAAGAATTTATTCGATTACCTTTCCATCGATGAAATAACGTACACTTTTAAACAACACCACAATACCAGTATTGACAAATCTCACTTGAACATTACAGCCGTTATTAGTATCATCGGTTTGTATCTGTTTTCCCTCAATTCCCCAAAATGCCTCACATCGAATGTAAATCTAGATGTGTTCTGCATTTGCAGTTCTATTTTAATTGATTAGGATCTCTGGCCGTTTATGGGTAATACTGCAAATCTCTTTTACTTCGATCCGCTACTGCAGGCAAGCCCAAGACAAATGGAAAATCAGATTAAAAATCAAAAATAATTATACATTATTGATTTTTTAAATACAACTCACGCTTTCAACAACAATCCATTCCCCATGCCAGACCTACAAGCACTGAATCTGAGAATCGTTATTCAGTGGCTTCATTAATGATTTTAATAACCGCTTGAGGCGTAGATTCATTGGACGGTAGCTTAACAGCTTTTAATGGTGCTCGAGTCACTAATAACTGTAATACATCTCAAAACAATTGAGCAGCCTTTGACCCCAGTTGTTTCATCCGATCCACAGCAGCACTATTGATTCTCCGAACAACTCGCACTGCAACTTGTTTAGCGGTTGGTACACCACGCGAGACCAAAGCCTTTTCTTCCGCCTTTAAACAATCTACGAACAACGTTACCGATACCAGTTACATAGTATGTCGCGCCAACGGGTTTTCCCGCGCTAGCAACGCGCACTGGTCTCTTATGTCCATGTACGACTGTCAGTTTGATACAGTTGTATCATTAATATTGCACATCGCAGAAAATACTAACATGCCCGTCTTGATTTATAATGATATAACTATTATGTGTCAACCGATTATTATGACCTGGAAGATACACAAGTTCTGCTGGCGTAATCGACATCAAAGAAACAGTTTCCACGGTTGATGAAAACAGAACCAGAATATGACCTTGATCAACTACGCCTGTCGTTTCGGACCTGCCTTCATAACTATCACTGACAGCGTCGCAAGTTAAATCCAACTTCGTTGTTGACGTAATGTTTACATTGTTAGGCGCAATATGATATCCCACGAGTAAATATGGCTTAACATCTGAAACTTCGTTAGGCCAGCCTAAAACGTATCTTATTGACCACCCTGCAATGTCATTCGCTTAAGGTGCAGATTCTACTGCAATGACGGAACGGAGTGTGGACTCATTGGCACGTATGGAAATTGTAAAGTAATTGCAGGGAATCAAACTGATTCTTCGTCAGATTTCTTCCTTGATCGATTTTATGTCGTATGCGCCGTAGAAAGTTCAAAAGTATTCCAAGTGGCACCAATGTCTGCTCAAAACACAAATGAGTCTTTGCTGACAGACCACCAAATGATTGTGATCGGATATTCTGCTTACTAATAATAAACTCTCAGCTACGTTAGTGCGATCCCAAATCAGCGTGATTCACCGGCGTGCAGAAAAGGTCACACGGAATTCTGGTATTGTTGATGAGATTGTGATAATCCCGATAACGCTCTGAGTTGTATGTACAACCACCTGTTGCATCGCAGCACACGTTTCAATCATGTCAGAACTCATATTCGATGAACCAACCTCGTTTGTTGTATCAACAAATCCATGCATAAGAGAGCGAGATAAATCTCTGCAGATGATATCATTAGGGACCAATCGCTGCCAATTGACGTGGCCTCATTAATGACTTCAGGTGCGCTGTTTCCCGTTCGAACTGATCCCACAAGTGTTTCCAATCGATCCGCGAGGTCCTTAGGGTTCACACAGACCACGAAAGCCTTTTCGTTGTTTTTGGTAGTTGCTCTGGTATGGGTTCAGCAGGTTTGTTTTGGTGCCGGTGAAGCAGGTCTTTGCTTTTATTGTCGCCGACACCCATTTATTTCTTATGTTACCCATTCAGATTCATCTTCCTGTGAGCAAATGTCGGATGCATGGTGTTGCTCTAACCACATTTCAAATTGTTCTTGTATTTTTGCAGAAGGTGGTGTAAGTTGTTCTGTGCACCTTTTGCTGCTGATGGAAATGCTAACTCATCCCTTTGAAGTGAGGCTGTTATTTGGTCTTTTGGTGTTTCTCCTAAATGGGATAACATAAGGCTTGGTGTCGTAGTTCTTCTGCATATGCTGGATCCGTGTATGTCTCACTAACTGGCTCATAATGTTCAGGTTTGGATGAAAATGCAAATTTTTCTGCTTGTGTTTCAGAGGCTAGTGGAGGCTTTCTTCGGTCTAGAAGATTCTTTTACCTCGTATATGCTTGTCATAAAATCTTTCATCGCTACACATGCTTCATTGAGTTCTCTGAATTTAGCCAAAACAAGTACGTTTACATAGAACTTAACCAGCTGACCAGAGGATTGCTTAAACCCAGTAAATGCCCTATATACTAACTTGGTCCATACCTTTTTCATATCATGTACTGGTATTTCGATCACAAGATTTCCCCCAAATGGGTGTACCAAAAGGCCTTGGGGGGGGGGGGGGATTTTTAAAGTTCCAATGTTGACTGTATACCTTAAAATGTTGCTTTTGTGTTCTCATCACTGAAAGGTAATCTGGTGGTGGTTGCATCTTTTCAATTAAATCTTTGATTATTTGCTCTGTTGTCCTCTTTTTAACTTCACCAACGACCTCTTTAATTACGTCAATCGTCTGCGACAAGTATCTAATAGTCGCTGCGGTTTCTCATGTTGCTTTTTTGATATCCTTGGTGAGTTTACCTATCATACGAAATTGACTCTGTTCTTCTTATGTTTCCTTCAGCGCTGCCACTTATTCCGCTGTTGCTCTTTTGGCCATTTTAATATTATCGTTCAGCAATTACTTCAGTTCATTTAATCAACGGTGCTAATGTCTGTTCAAGGGCCGTTGTGAGCTCTTCAAGAGTAGTTTGTCATGTATTGTACCATTTCAGCCTCCTAACATATTCGGAATGAATTTATGGTGTTTCCCATACTTTGCTGTGACATCACTGGTAGAAATTTTATTTTTTATTGTGTTCCTGCATGTTCCAGTCAAATCCGCGGCACACCACGTCCAACGAATATTCCTAAAGCCATGCACGTCAATGATACTAATGTTACAGTTGTCACAGATTACCTTAGGTACATTTGCGTATCGTTGAGTCAAATATATGACATCAGTGTTTTTCATGGGGGGGGGGGATTAACTTGGTGCTCAAGTATTACGTTATTGTCTATGGTTGGTACTTCGTCAATGGTGGAAAAGAAATAGATGGTGATGGTGTTACCACCTCTGCTTAATGCTTTATGAAATTCTTTTAAAAAATCATAACACGGTTGAAGTAGTATGAATCTGCCGGGTTTTCCCTATTTTTTGTTATCCTTTGAGTCCAATGACATACGTAGGAGACTCTACCCTTATGACAGTGTTAGCCCTCACCGGATCTATACAAGTTTAGCAATTGCAATTTTGTACGCGGGGTGCAAACACACACGTCACGTGAGTGAGCCAGTAATGGAGGTATAGTCTCGTACGGACGGCAGTGGACACAAAGGGTTCCCAAAAAGCTCAAAACTCCATCTTTTAATGCTACATGAGTAATAAAATATATCTACTCCGTTGTGACTGCAGAAAGAAAAATCCTGCAGAGTGTATTTATTCAGGAAAGCAAATGGTAGCGATCAATAACACTGCAATGAATGAATCTACTGCATAAAGGTCGACTTATGTTACTATGAACAAAATGTTTTGCATTGATATCTCTGAAGAACTATGTTCTACTGTTTTAATAGCAATATTTTGTTCTGACAAAGAGAGATATATATCAGTTGAATTGTGAATATTGTATTGAAGAAATGATGTGGCGGTTTATATACAATATTTTGAGTGTTAGCAGAGCTATTGATTGCCAAAATATACTGAAAGAATTTATGGAGGTTACAAACAGTGGCATAAACCAGCCAAATGATTGGAATATTGAAAATCTAACTGATAAATATAGAACGCTGTATTGTTTGAATGCATCATACAGGTTATCATATAAACGCAGACGATGATGTAAGCATTCTCCAAAACAAAACCAGAGCGTTTTGAAAAATGGTTTAACCTGAGAGAGACCTTACAAATAGAACAAAATAAAGTTCTGAAGATTTTTCAGGCACACAACTGACAAGATTCTGCAGAATATAGTGCATGAAAGAGTACACCATCAAAAGAAACATAACTCGCCCACTGCGTCTGAAGCGAATGATTTTTTTTATTAGGTTACTGAGCAAGGCTAATTAAGCAAATTCTTTGGGTCATAAATATAAGAATGCCAACAGAACTCCCCGATAATCAAAATTTATTGTACAGAGCAGTATACGACTATTCAAAAGAGAGTAAGAGCGAGTGTATGAAAACGTTAGCCAACGCTATCATGAACTTTAAACCACCCAAAGCTGTGGACGGAATTTACAAGATGTTTGACATTATTGGTTCCATATAACAGCCTGACAAAATTCATGTTGGTGCTATATTCAGTGATGGTTGGACTATCGAAATACTTGCGCAAGTCGAGGTCCATTTATTATCGTATCAGCTCTTTCGCGGATCCAGTTACATAGTAACAACAAACTTGGTACCACCAAGGTCAGCTATAAAAATAAAAAATGTTGACAATACATGTTTTTAAAAAACAAAATTATGTTGGCGTTATATCTGGTTAGTGACAACCAAGACTTACCCCGAGAAAACCGGCGATACATGGGTAAACTCAACTTTAGTGATATCGAGATAACTGCGCAGGTTACCAAAGTCACACTGAAGAAATTTGAAACACCTAACCCAGCGATCGATGATAATGTATTCAGGTGTAACAAAGATCCATGATCAGCACATATGAATTCTGATTGATTTGTTGTTGCTGAGTGAAAGGAAAAGAAGCATAATTTGTATCGCATTAGGTATGGATAAATAATCGTGCTCATCTATTTCACCGACCCAATAAGCACGAACATAAAAACGTTCCATGCATGTATTTAACACCCAAGAACTGCTCACCAGTCATGCCGTTACTGCAGTGGCATCAGTGAAAATCCACCACGTAAAGTCATGACAGAACCTGGCAAAATCACAGTCAAATTTACCGAAGTACAACGACAGATGAAAGTCCTGTATAGCATCTACTTGGATTCTAAATCCAAGAATGTTTCAGTGGAACGCTCTGCTAACAGAAGTGCAAATGCGCCCGATATCGATCGACTTGTGTAAGTCGCTGAACAAATCCCATGCTGGTTATATTATGTCGTGGTACGATGTGATGGTAAAACAGTCTAGCCAGTTAATATCGTGGCCATGATACTGGCTCTTTAAACACAGCTGAGGTATCTCTCAGATCGATCGAAATTACAGCAAAATAGATTTCGCAGCAGCACTATTTACGGCACGCATAACTATGACTGGTAATAACATTCATGGGTTCTCAGCAGCACTCACTGCTGGATTTGTGACGCGCCTTTTCACTTACAAAAAACAAAATCCTTCCACCGATAATGATCAAAGCCTCTCCAACTTTGAAATTAAAAGTCCCAGTTCCAAGGTTCGTAATTACTGTCACATCACTGGTGCTTACAAAGGAGCTGCATGTAATTTGCAGTTGAGAATATACCCCAACAAAACCAAAATCCCTGTGGTGCTTCATAACCTACGTACGATGGCCACTTAGTAATCCAATTAGTAGCCACGGCATCAAACTCACCGATCAGCGTGATCCCCAATAACATGGCAAGAATACATGAAGTTTCGGATGGGATAATTGCAGATCATCGATTTGGTATAGTTTCTGCTTTCCTCCATGGGCAAGTTAGCAAGCATTCTGACGGCGGAAAGCATCAAAATCACTTCCCGATACTGTCCAACTAATACATATATTCTGATGAAAAAGTTGTGTGAATCCCTACGATTATATAAACGAATGGGACAAATTTTCTAAAACTCAGTTGCCACCGATGGAAGTGTTTTTTCATCGTTGTCGTGTCCAGGTATTTCAGAAGAAAATTACGAACAAGCAAACAAAGTTTGATAAGACTCGCGTGCAAAAATCTTGGCGACTGTATATGCATACGGAGGTGTTCTTGCTTGCTGATGCATTTGAGAAATTTCGCGACACTGACATGGACTTGTACAAGCTCCTTCCTGCACATTACTTCTCGTTGCCGGGTATGGGTTGGCGTTCATTGCTGCTTGAAACCAAACTCGAGCTGTAATTGCTCACTGACATTGATCTGTATATGCTTATCGAACGATCAATTCGAGGTGGAATATCCAAGTCATGTCACAGGTTCGCTCGTGCCAACAATCCAAACGTGGACGGATATGACTCAGCTGACCACAGCAGTTATATCATGTACATAGATAAGAATAATCCGTATGGATGGGCCATGATGCAACCACTTCCGGTTACTGAATTACAGTGGTTCGATCCTGCGCACCTTGATCTACAAAAACACGTGCACGATCATAACATCAACAGTGACCACGGATACGTCTTTGAATATCCCGGGCATTTCCGCGAGGCATACAACGATTATCCGCTGGCCCCTGAAGCGCTGTCGGTACCAGGTAAATGTTTGTCCCCGTATCAGTGCTCGATCGTGGATGAATCCGGCCGAAAATACACTGAATGCACTAAATAGGTGCTACGTCTTAGGACCAAATACAACTATGAACTGCAGGTGAGAAATATGCTCTTGTACTTGTGATTTAGAATGTGTGTGACCAGGATCCATCGAGTGGTTGGACCCCGCCAGCAAGCTTGGATGGCCCCATACATTCAGATGAATACGGACCTCTGATGACGTTGAGAAAAGTACATTCTGAAACTCAAAAATAATGCCTTGTTTGGGAAAGCCATGGAGAATCTGCGCAAACGTATCCTAGTAGATCTTGTCCGTGATAGTGTGCAAGACAAACTAGGAAGGCTCATCGCAGACCCGGCCTTTGAATCCAAAAATTGTATTTGATGGTGGACTCATTGCTATTCACAGAAAAAAAGATCAAAACTCAAATTGACAAAACTAATCTATGTAGGTTCGTCCCGTCCGTGTTCGACTTGTCAAAGCTGTACGAATTTTATATGACAAGAGTAAACCATTTTATCAGGATCGGGTTAAGATGATGTACAACGACGACACTGACTTGCTGATGCATATCACCACCGGACATGGCATAAACAAGATTGATGCCAGCTATTATCTGAAAGAACATCTGTTGTTTGGTAACGCCAAAAAAAAGGTGGTTCGAAAGTTTAAAGACTAACAAACTAATCGAGTATACGTGGACAGTACCTAAAATATTTGCTGCTGTGGTTGGGCCTGACAACATTAAAAAGGCCAAAGGTGCTCCGAAGATGACTGTGCAAAATGATCTCAAACACGAACTGTACCTGGAATGTCTTCCTGACTGTCGTGAATTCACACACACAGCAAATGTCATCGGAACCAAGAAATATCGCATGGGTGTATACCGATGCATCAAGGTGAGTGTGTCCCCGCTCGGTACCAAACAATGGCTAATCCCCGTTGGAATCACCACTCACACGTTTGATCATCATGCTATTGTGAACCAACTTATGATTGATACTGGTTAGTGCAATGTGTCAATGTGCCAAGACATATCCTGGTGGTAGATCTGTATTTTTTGTAGCGACTTGCAATTCTTCTCTCACAAATGGATGGCTGGGAGGTTTTGCCTCACCAGGTGAAGATGTCCGCAATCTGTAACGTGTTGCTTGTCTTGGAGTACGAAATAGTAAATACATCCATGGACCAAGCTGGGTCAGTTGCACAACGTTGTTGCCCAACTTCTAAAACTCCAGGTGCATACAGATACTGAACAAACATGCTAATGAGGCCACTATGGCCTCGTTTACAATTCTAGTGTGTAGTGATGACCGAATAACCCTTCTGCAAGAGTACGATTAAATCGTTCCACTATGGCCAGATCCCGGTGTACACTAAAATGTCCGACATGTAATAGCACATGGTATTTGGCCAGCATCACAACCAAATATCCTAATTTTCTTTTGCCTTGATTAGCTTGCAACAACCATGGCAATTGAGTGGCCAGCGTATAAATTCTCTCAAGTGCATCTGCGAAAATTACAGGATCTTGTGATGTCCACGTCACCGCTTCTTTGAATCGTCTAGTCACATCGACAATGGTTAGCACGTATTTAAATGTGCGCAATCGGCCGTGTCGATTATGGACACGATCGTGTGGAATAAATATCAAATCTGCTTGATGTATTTCATTAGGTGTTTGCACATCCCCGTGAAATATTTATTGATATTGCGCTCGTTTGGCCAACCAGGTTTGGATAATACCATTAGTGACTTTGGCTACAATGACTAATTGTTCCACGGCGGTTTCACCTCTCCAGTATCCGCGCGGACTGTAGTAAATTTTGGGTAGTGTCCTGCTATTGTGTCCATTGTTTGTTTGTATTTTTTATTATTGGTATAACTTTTACTTTTAATCAGTGGTTTTACCGCCCAATGGAATTTTACCTTTTATTCCTCCTCTGATGACTCATCGTGCGATTCGGTCTCCCTATGGTGGATTAATCGCATTCAAGTCATGAACCAGTCCACGGATATCATTAGATGCTTTATAAGCAATGTCATGTCTGTAACATGCAGCATCGATGCGGTTGATAGGTGTTTCACCAGTCTTGGATGGTTATTAGAATCACACCGTGTACGAGGTACACAGTAATTATATCCAGGAAGATGATGTTCACAGGATGTTTCCTCCATGGTGTCTCTGGTGGCTTTGTTAATGCAAAACAGTTTTCGCCTTTCCTTGTAAACGTGAAGCGTTTTGCTCCATATCGAACACAAGTTCTCGTATTCGCTGCACGCTAATTACGTGTTTGAACTCGATTATGGATTTGCGTTACGTATTTTGGCCTGACACCTCACACGTTATAAAGACATGATCATATTATACGAAAGACAATTATTCAATGGCATCACGCAAAAGAAAATTCTCAGATACTCTTGGCAAGAGGAAAGATTTTTCCGTCATTGACTTTCTGTGCAAACGACACCTAAACCGTTCAGGCATGATGACTGAACAATGTTTCCTAACTCATTTCGTGCACTAATAATTGGTCCTGCTTGATCAGGGAAAGCACAACTGTTTCTGAATATGGTTGTACGTCATTGCGAAAGGTTGTACCTGGGATAGGTTGTACGTCATTGCGGCATCGGCTGATGATCAACAATGCTATAAAGTTTTTCAAAGATATTAAAAACGAGTTGAGTAACAAGAGATTGTTGCGAAGTGGTAGATCCCCTATCCGTTGATTTCTTTTCTACCGTTGTAGAATATTCTACCGTAAAAAGATTTGGATGCAAACAAAAATAGTATTATGGTGTACAACGATGTGATGCCTGAAAATCAAATCAATCCTTCACAAATATTTTCACGAGGTCGGCATAGCAACAGATTGACTTGACTCAAAGAGAAGCACATGTACCAAAGGTGTTCATTGACAGCTGTAATATGCTAATGATATTTGGTAGGAAATATTCAATAGATTTGGTCTGACGTTGACCACAAGTTGGATGAATTTTGTGACGTGTTTGTGCGGATTACCTTGGACCCATATAGTTCTTTCATTATTGATCAGACTGGAACTTGCAGTCGAGAGGGTAAATATCGAGCTGGGTTGGATGCGCAAATTTAACAATCAAACACCAATCATATAAAAAGCTTATGGCTGTGATACCATAGAAGAGTGTGGAAAGCGACGCCGTGAAGCTGCATACCAACACCTCAAAATGAATCGTGATGTGATAGAAGGCCGCAAAAAATGTCAAAGATATGTCACAGTCGAGACAAAGTGCACAATAAAATCTCACAACGAGGTTTGAACAAACATATGCACCGTTGGTTAGACCCACAAGAGAAATCACCGAACCTACCGAGGACATTAAAAAGACTACAAAGGCCACAGCACAACAAGTGCCATCACTTTCTGTAATAAAAGAAGCACCTGGTGCATTTTGTAAAATAGCTATACATACCAAGGCTATCAAAAAAGCAACACAAGTAACTGCAAAGGTCATTACACGCTTGCCAGAGATGGTGGCATGAATCAAGGAAAACAAGAAGACGTCGGATAACCTGAAGAATCCGTTTCTCCACCACCACCCAAATACCGGTCGTTGATGCATACACCAAATCAAAATTGTAATGAAGAAGGTCACCAGTGGATCAACAGAGACCCCTTCCGATCAGGTATTAATATACCCCAACTGGACAGACATAGCGATCAAGGAACAATCATAGGACATAAAAACGGTTTGAATCAAGTGGGTATAAATGGAATTCATTGGGACTAGAAAATCTCTGTCAAGATGTTTAATTCTTATTACTTTTATAATAAATATACTTGATTTGATAGAAAGAAATTTCCGGATGAAACACATCAAGCCGTACATAATTGTTTGGGAGTCCTGCATGAGACAGGAGAATACCAACCATCCCGTAAACTACCGCGGCAAAAGAATAACGTATGTATCCACTAACGTTTGATACTGGGACTGAAGGATATTCGGATCGACCAGTATTAACTCCTCCAACTGAGTCAGAAC
>JAECUM010070795.1:0-13527 GCA_016617855.1 Megalonaias nervosa | reverse complement strand
CCTCGAATTATGAATAACCAATTTTACATAAGTTTACCAAGTAAACGTTCCGTGTATATGTTTCTCAACAACACCATGTGCTGCTTCACGGCCAAATTACCTCAGGTCATCCAGTTAGATAGCATTGGAAAGTTTGTTTGGTAGAAAGCATTCATCCCACAGAAGTCCAAAATGTCAGTGGAAATCAAACAAGATTTACCGTCAAAATCCTGCACACGAACACTTGGATACAAACAAGCCTAGTTTTTACGAACTCAAAAGACCCACGCCAACCAAACCTCAACTGAGCATCTATACCATGAAAATTCTGCAGGCTAATATTTTAGCGCTCAACATCTGGTGCAACAGATTGCCGCTCTTTTCGACATTATGTTTAACAAAGTTCTGGAAAAAATTAAACACAACATACTGACCGAGAACCATAAAATAGCTCATCGTCTGCATATAAAATTGTCGGATGTCGAAACTTTATCCATCATTTTTTCTCCCAGTTTCTTTGATATTCTTTGTGGAGGCATCCAAATGACCACGAATTCCATAGACTTCATCAAATACGATCGATTTAACAATTATTTTGATTACTCCGTGGAATTGAAAGAAGGATTGAATTTGATCTCTGTGTAATCTGATGTGGTGGAGTACAACATGGTGGGAAATACAGCCGCACAGTTACTATTATTTGCCTGTCAATAAGTCATATTTTTGACAGTGTCAGCGTTGGTATTAAAATAGATCTGGGGCTTCATATTCCATTCTCGAAAGGACATGGATTATGAGATATGCACAAATCTGCGTTTGTTTGGTGGCGCCATCCTTAAAACCAATGGTGACAGGCTTTGAAACAATGAAAAGAATTTCTCTAATATGTCACCTACAAAAATATCTAAAAGACGGAAAATTAGAATGTTAGCTGGATGACGCTTGGTCACAAATTGGAAGAGAAAATGTTGAATCAGGGGTAAAAAAACTTGCGTGACTATTCCTCCCCTCCACTGACTTCTCTAAAGATCCGCCACATCGAAGCTCTTTTTCCACAGGGTATGGAGATAAAACGTAGAGCTACTTAGTTGACAGACATTTTCAAAGAAAAAGTCCGGATTGAATTAATGGCTTATTATTACCTGAGAAACCAAAATAAAAAAGAATGGGTACCTGGTAACTTCGTTACACAGTTCGTACACAGCTTCTTGGAATCCTGTTGTATATGCAAAGATGAACTTACCCATCCCAACCTAGGGATATCCAAGCCTATATCATCAATACCAACGACAATCATCAACCAGAAACCCACTGGTTAGCCGTATACCTTCCCAACTATCACAGTGTTTTAAATTTTAATTTTAAATTTTATGGATCTCCGTCTTTGGGAGACGATATCATCGACTCTATGAGACGAAATGCACAATAGACTCAATTCAATAACGTAAGATTGCAAGGAACCGATTACATGGTGTGTGGACAATATTGTGTATATTTTCTTCATCATGGAAGTCTTGGATATCCAATAGGACATTTAATAACTTTTTTGTAGAGAATGATAAAGTAGAAAGATAGTTTTGTGAACATTATCGTTATCGTTTGTCTTTAGCTAAGAAACGTCGTGTGCATCGATTTCAAAATGACACAGATCAGAGGAAGTCAAGTTTGATTCCACAATGTTGTCAACTCTCTAAATATGTTCCTGTTTGAAAACTTGCTGATTTGTTGATTTGAATTTAAGATGTGATGTGATTATGTGATGTGATTATGATTTTTAACGTAGCTTTAACAATTTTTCAGTCATATCGCTACGATGTCTGCAGTGTGGCAGTTTATAGTGATGTCTAGCACTGGGGCATCATGCCGCAGACATGTAGCATGATGTCCCACCCAGTCACATTATCCTGACACCAGGCCGACCAGTCCTAACACTAACCTCTTAATGCTGAGCGCCAAGAGAGGCAGCTGTTAGTACCATTTTTGTAAGTCTTTGGTATGACTCGACCGGGGATCGAACCCACGACCTCCCGCATCCGAGGCGGACGCTCTAACCACTAGGAATTTTTGAAAAAACTGATTTATGTTGTTTTGTATTGACACTGTATGAATATATGCTCTTTCACCTCTTCTGCTCCCACTAGGTCATGTTACCAATTACGTTCTCGTGTCCACAGGGGTGTTTTCCATCGCGTTCGCTCTTGAGGCATAGAAAGCGCGGCGCTCGCCGGTCTGTCCATCCATCGTTGACTTGTCTGTTAGTACCATGCCGTCGAAGATGGCTAAGCTTTTCAACCACGCGTTCATTTGAATCGTGTCATGCAAAATCTGATTAGAAAGTCAGAGGAATGGGAGGAACTGTGCTATTTGGCAATGGAGACAATGCATGAAGCAGAGAAGGTAGAGGAAGAAGAAGAAAAGAAAGAAGAGGACAACAAAAAAAAAAGATACTGCGTCATCTCATAATGCGACAGACCTGCGAAGCGGAGCCTGTGGTAATGGCACCACCACCACAGCGCCAACCAGGGTCGCTCCCCCTCATATAGAAAACTGGGACCTGGAGTTGGAGCGTCAGCGGTAAGTGTAGGTGACCCAGTGACAAGAACCACAACTACCACAACATCCACAGGCACATCGTAGAGGGGCGAAGAAAGAGTCTTCAGAATCCCTCAGACGGAGGATCGGGATTCTGAAGCCACTCAAACCTCCTGAATACTTCACCTCAAGACATGGAGATAGATGAAGGCCACAATATGTTTGTAGTGTTAGGCCTGGGAAGTGCGGGTATTATCCAGGTGCAATGAAGAAACAAACGGGCCTTTTCAGAGCCACCAGATCTCTAGAAAAGATATAACACTCAATTTGAAAAAAAAAACTGTTTGTTTTTGTAGGTTTGTGTGCTAGCGTTTGTATGAGTTTGTCTTTTCCCAAAAACAAACAATGTAATGAATTAGTGGGCGTCTATAAACATTAATTTGTGTTATAGTGTGTGTTTGGCATGTTTGGCAACTTTATATGATTGTATGTGTATATCTTTCAAAAACGTTTTCCCTTCTCCAATATCTGTTGGTATTGAGTATAGTGTGTTTTGTTTGTAATCGTGTGTTGGTTTGTAAAAAAGTGGAGAGAATTTCTTTTAGGTCCGTGCATTACTATCTCTTTTTTATGTTTTATATGTGATATGTGTTTTATGTAAGGCGATGTTTTTCTTCACGTGTGAAAATGTACCCCGTTATAGAGTCTCTGGGCCTATATAAACACACGTGAGTCTCGTGAAACTAGCCCTGGTTATGTTTCTGGGCCTGAAGCAAACGTTCAAAGATAAAATATTAAAAATTAGACTGTACCATTTGGAAATTGGGTTATTTCCCCGACGAAGAAAGGTCATTCTAAGAAGTTGATATCCCTACTCAACAAAACCCAAAGACGACTCTGTAGTCAATGATGTCTTTAGTGTACCTCGATAATACCTCGCCGGTAATCGTTCGAGGACCCAAAATATAGACACTTAACGAGACAACTTTAGAAATTAGACCAGATCAATTTCATTTTCGTTGATATGAAACTGTTATTCTCGTAGAAGCATTCTCCCCGATCACATCTCTCTGACTCCTAATAATGACCCAGTGTTAGACAGCTCCCGATTTATCTCCATATAAAAAGTGCAAGAATTTTGTAAATTAATTGCTTCTGAGGCAGTGGTAGAAAATTATATTCAGGAGGTATTCCCCTCCCTCCAAAGACACCTCTCTGGCATTACATGAGGAAATGAAAAGAATATAATTGCAACTTGACTAAACTAATTATACAGTCTTTGCTATGATTCATGTAGAAATAACATGAAATATATTCTTCAAACAAATAGTTCATATATAGTTTCAATTACCTTGTCATTCAAAGCTTTCATTGAACGATTATCAGTTTACGAATAGACGTCTTATTGGATATGAGGGAGATAATTTATTCTAGAGCCAATAAAGAGCATTGGATTTGTAATCCAGCGGTCAACGGTTAGATCCCGGTCCAGCCAGGCTGGGTTTGTTGCCTTTGGTGTATCCTTGGGAAAATCGCTTAGCTCCATTATCCTCGACACGATGAAGTCAGTGACCTGGTAAAAAAGTCATTAAAAACTACCAACCTACAATCTGTTTATACATTCTGAGGGAGTCACATTGCCTTTCTCAGACATTGCAGTAATATATTATCTTTTATGATTCAGTGAGACTATATATTACCCAGTGAGACTTGAGAACTAATTTAAATTACTAAATTTTAGCTGACAAAAACCCCATAATTTGTATATAAGCAATACTATTGTCCATTTTGTAAAATTCAGATTATTCACTTTTATTTTGTGCGTCGCGAATTTAAAATAACGAAATATGCTTGCAGTAATTGTGAAACCTTTATGTGCCTTCATGCATGGAGCCAACCTTTGATGTGCCCTGTAGTGATGTTCTGGCTAAGGTCATACACATTTCATAGGAGTGCAACTTATGTTAAAAAAGGACATTGTATTTTACAGATTTCACCCTTGTTGTGCCTTTATTCATCTTGTGTATGTGTTTGAGTGTCTGTCTGTGGGATACATACCTAAACTCTCTTGGCACTATATAGCCAGTATTATGCTGATGTACTGTTGAACCCTATACATACATACATACATACATACATACATACATACATACATACACACATTACAAGGAGACAATAAATAGAAGTACTCAATTCTTGTAATGCATTACTTCTATTTTCGGGGATGATAAAATTGCAACTATTAATGACAGTATTCTGCATTAATATATTTTGATGAATTTCATATTTCAATTTAACGATATTAACTAACATATGTAACATTCTAATAGCTAATAAATTGTTCGTACTACAATGCCTACTACTACTGACATTATGGTTACAGCGTTGTGTACTTTGCATGCATTATAGGGGCGAGAAAACCAACTACTGCAACTAAAAGTTCCTATGCATCTTCTGCTCTTCCACATATTTTCTACTTCTGTTACTACTACTACTACTACTACTACTACTACTACTACTACTACTATTACTACTACTACTACTACTACTACTACTACTAGAATTGATGTTTAACCTATTCATCAGCATTTTTGCTGAACTAAATTGATGTATGTATCTTTACAGTGTGCTTCCTAATAAGGAATTCTCCCACATTAAATTGAAGCATTAATGAGTGATTCTGAGCAAGGCGGACATTAATACACATATAATTGCAATAATATCTTCTTTAGGTTGATTATCTAGATTATGTTTTGCATTGTCCCAAATAAATGTTCAGTCGGGCAGTACCATAATTGTTATGCCTCAACACAAATGGGAATGGAGCTTTTGTTGTAATCCTTGTCCATCCTTCTGTCCATCCGTTTTCAGCTCATCGTTTAGGTCAATTTCTCGGATGGCACAACTGTAATATATTTAAGGTCGTGGTTAAATTGTTCTATTTATAATAACTTTGGTGGTAAAAATGATTAAATATTTGCTATAGTTTAAACACTGACATAGAATTCTTCATGTGTTCGTAAATTTATATTGTCTAGTTTCACAGATTTGATCATCGTAAGCTTTAATGCCTTTTTATCAATCGCCTTAGGATCCATAGTTAATACATCAATGGTCTTCACTCAAAACGAAAGAAAAATGCATTCAAATAAAACAAGAAAAGCAATCAAACATAGTCAACATTTTATTGAGAAATACAAAATAAGGAGTCAATTCTAAAATTGTGAGAAGACACTCAAAACTGATCTGTTTAGATTCCATTATAATTTTAAATAATCGTCTTGGTAGAACTCCGTTTTGATATGTTTATATAGAGAAATATTATTAGTTTATTGCTACAATCCGAAAGAAAACCGTCCATACTTTTTGTTCAAAACTTAGAATAAAAGTTATACAGAATCGGACGACAACACCATCTGTCATTAGAAGATGTGATAAATGGCATGAGATTAAATGTCTGTCATAATGTTATGATTTGTTAAGCGCGCTACTGTCAGTATTACGTGAGTGAAGGATCTCTCGTTATGTATATCATCTTGCCTTCCAGGAGCTTCCATTAAAGTGGAGATAGCATACCTGTTTGTATGTGTCATAACTAAGTATTAGGATTAATATAGTTTCAACCATTGTATCTAATATTCACACATTAAATATTTGTGTAACGTTCAATACAGTTTCAATTAAAAGAAAAATAATTTAAGGAAATCCATGAAAAAGTTTGTTTAAAGAAGACTTACTAGAAGTTTTCCAAAAGGTGTATACCTAATCGAACATAATATATCGTCAGTGATCTGATAACTATTTTTCCAATTTTGACATTTTGACTGATAAAAGGTCCGAATACCATTTAAAACATATATGTTACGCTGAATGAATTGATAAAATATTTCATTTTCTATCGAGTTACATACTTCCGAACAAGAAGTACTTGTAAACATTCTGATAACGATGAAATGCGTAATGCGAGATCTTATTCAATTGAATGTCATTTATGCTGATTTTGAATCGTATTGAAATCTATTCATTCAATAGTTTCGAGTGAAGAAGTTTGCTCAAAAATGCAGTAAAACGAGGCTAACATATGGTTTCCTTACATATGAATTTACATTCTCTTTCTTATCACTTTCTACTAAAACATTAATCAGCAGGATTTGTATCAAATTGTGCATGCTCCAGATTTTGAAACGAAAAACAAAGATATGTGGCACTTCAATGTCACACGGAAATTAATATTATCCTGTTGGTTTACATGTAAATGTCACTTTTTGGTCAAGGTCAAATAGTTTGACAAAAGTGTTCATGGTTCAATAATGGGATGATTATATGGGGTCAAAAGTGTTCATAGAATCAAACGGAAATGGTAATGTTTAAATTTGTATCTACAATTCAACACGCACCTTTGAAATCGAGCGACTGCCTTCTAATTATTATTCAGCACACCCATTATCCGACGCCCACATTTTGATTACAATCTAAACATATATCCAACTATCAAGCTCCCACATTTTGATTACTGACCGAATACACACCCAAAAGAAAAGGGTAGGAGTGTTTGTATACACACTCTGTAATTACATGCTCAATAACTTGCTACCTCACGCAACTGTAGGAAGTGTTTATAGACACCAGCGTGCTCCCTGACATAGCTGTAGGAAATTTTTATAGACACATTACCATAACCTCTCACACATACTATCACAAAAGACGGGCTTTTAAGTTTCTGAGGAGGGATTAGGTGGCAGAGGCATTGACATACGCAAAAAAACAAACACAAATATTTGAAAAATATAAGTAGTATCTCTTTGATAAAGATGAAGATTGCTCTGAATATTGCAGTTTATTTTTCTTCTGCTCTTCCCCCTCAGCAGTCGTTGCAAATCTAGGGTCGCACATCTTTACCCTCGATTGTTTGCATTCTTCGTCCAAGATGTCTTGGTGCAGACAAGGAACCTAAAACTAGGTTCTTTGGTTTTCTTCCCCAGTCTTCCTTCTCCTCGTGAAGGATCCTATATGGAGGGTCCATCTGTCGACGTTTTTCGTTCTCGTTTGATTTTCATCAACGTCTGGTTCTTATGCATCGAAATTTGAATAAATCCTTAGGTTATTCTTAGAAAATTTTCTTCCTTCTTCGAGTGCTTAGTTTTTGGGTAACTCCGCATTCCATTAAGTTGATGGCTTCCATCAGCTTACCCTTTTTACTGAGCTGGTTCATCTTTTTGGACTGGTCCACGATGAACTTCAATTAGAAACTTGTTCGGTCATTAGGACTAATGGCGTACCAATTGACTTTTTTTCTCTTATGGAAGCATGTCTGGACACGAGAAAGGAAGAGAGGACATCCTGGAGCCCCCAAGCTTCAGTGGAAAGTTCTAAAACTGGTTCAATTCCAGTCGTCCTATGTAGTCATCCTTTGTGCTGCAGTTTTAGGAAATGTATTTCTTTACCTTTGGATCGGACTTCTTTCCTAGCTTGTTGCATGTATTGGGCTGCTACACGGAGTTACAGGAAACTTACTTTCACATTTTCATCGGTATTCTTATGGCCTGCTATAATCCTAGATTAGCACCCGGTGCCTAAGAGTACTTCACGATGTTTCTCAAAGTATTCTGATCCTTTCGTTGGTACTCCTCTACGGCAGTTGCGGATAGTTCGACTTTCTACTGTGTCGTACTGCCACGTATTCGCAGCAACGTCCCTGACTTACTTGTACTCAAGTAGTAACCTGATCATTAGCTCCACTTGCCAGCAAGGTCAACCTTGTTGGTGCTCCACTCCCTATTTCCTACCACAGCAGATATGGCACGATGTTGCTGGGTGGACTGATCTTTTCCATATCTTGCTTTCTTTATTTAAAAAATTATCTTGAAATAACCGGCATACATAACTTAGCTGGAAGAAAAATTCACCTCACTTATCGGAATTCCTAATACCCTTTCCATGCTTACGGTGTGATGAATATAGTTTCACCCAGAAACTGATCTTCAATCGAGGGAAAGATGGATGTGATTTTAGCAACACAATAAATATATTTTACAACGTCTCACAGAAGTAAATTAAACGCAGTTTTAAAGATTGGGGCTATTTTTGGCTAAAGCAAATTAAATCATGACACAATTTGAAGTGTTTAAATGTACTTGAAGATTTGGCAACACTACTGTGAAGGCATTAAGTGGGATCTTATATGTCGAAACAGTGAAAGGAGATGCTACTAACCACATCAGAGTAAGTTCAAGACATGAGTGAGGCTGAAACATACAGCTTTGCAATAATGATTGGGAATGTTCTACAATCTACAGCAAAATTACACATATAACAATTCTGATCTGGTCGTTTGTGGAACGAAAAGATTACACTAAAGACTCTATACCTTTATGTGTCTCTGTCTCGCACACTGATAAGCAAACATAATAAAAAATAAGTAGTTTTCAGTCTTTGTCACATTATTATCCTTTGTGTGACGAGTGCGTTTTCTAGCATTTTTTCATTTCAACAAGCACTAAAGGTACATTGAATAGATTATAACCAACAACCTCTCGCATCAGATGTATTCTGTACATGTATCTGTAAACACAAGATATTTTACTAAATTTAAACTTCAAGACATTTTTTGTAGACAGTTTCCTCTTAGAGAGATAGATTAATACTATCAGAGAGAAAATCGGTTTGAGGTGGCCATTGCATTGTTGATACCGATTAAAACATACCATGGTACAGTTTATTTAGTACATGCATAGATATTACCATAATATTGTTTCTTGTTTTGATGTTGCTGTTGTTGCTGTAAATACAAATTTTAACACCTTATTGACTATACCATGTCGTAGAAATGAATCCTTTTTCACAAAGTCACAGAGGCAGCCGAGAAAAGTTTGCTCTTGAATTACGTTAATATACCAACGCTTAACGGAGTTCACCGTATTTTCATTGAAGCATGAACTTCCCATTCCATATAAATGCTATATTTACAAAATCTTTGCTTCAAAGACTTGTTAAGTAGTATCTTGGTAATTGTTTTCATACAGTACGCATCTGTGATTTTCACATTTAAATGTTGCATTTCTAGAAGACAAAACACAGACATCGCCAAGACCTTGGTAACATTCACATTACACAATGCAAAACACTAGTTTTATTTACTGATAATGCTAATAAATATTTTTTTAACTTCAGTATTTTTCTAAACTGCATGTTTTTACAGAACATACGATTAATAACATTTTCCGTTAAAGAAATATCATTCCATGTTTCGAGTTCTCACAAAACGTTTCCATTCATATGTAGATTCAGTACCTCCAGTTCCATTATCTATTTTTGATCATGTACATATAAGTAAGCTCAATAAACAACGGCATACCATTATACTAACAGCCAGCGACTTGGGAAGCCTAACGGTTACTTAGACAAGTTGAATTCCTTATCATTACGATTAAACGGCATCGTTTCGGTTATTTACGTTCAGATATTATTGGTAAACCTTGCAATCTTAACCATATCCCGTACCATGTTTTGTTTTTGTGCTTTCATTTTAAGCACTTGAATTATCCGAAATAACAGACATAACGTATAAAGGTTGGAAGGAAAATACATCTCCCCCCATATGCAATTCAAAATGCACTTCCTATGTTTTCGGTGCGATGAATAATTTTCCGCCAAGAGCTCATTGTCAGTCGAGGGAAAGATAGATCTGATTTCAGTAGCCTGACAATATAATATAGGGACTTCTAGAAGTAGATTAACTTCATTTTCAGAATTCAGAGTTTTGTGGGCTTTTTACAAAACAGATTCAATCATGATAGAATCTCCAGTGTTAAACTTGTTGGAAGATTTTACAGGAAGAATGCGAAGGTACTAAATGGAAACCTATACGTCGGCATAGTGAAAGGCGATGAATTAGCCAGAGCAGGGTAAGTTCACAACATGAGTGAAGTGGAAAGATACAGTTCTGCAATAGCATTTGGGAATATTCAAACATCTATAGCACAATTGCCGAGCTATCAGTTCTGATCTAGTCGTATATACGAGTACCGTAAGGTCTCTCCCCAACCTGTATCTCTCACAAACACACACAAACACACGCATAACATCAGGAAAATGTTAGTTTTCATTCTTTGTCATAATTTTACTAGTTGTTTCAAGAGAGCATTTTTAGTATTCTTCATTTCAACAAACGCTGATGGTACGATGAACATATTATAACTTGCAACCCCAACAAATTCTCATAAGTGACGTAATCATTGTATGGACCTATAAATACAACAAGACATGTTACTAATTTGAACTTCAAGACATGTATACTAGTCACGGGCTTGGTCGATAATTTTCTGTTTAGGAAACCACTAATACTCTGTCGGAGATAAATCGGTTTACTGGGGCCAATGCACAATTGATACCGATTACCTCATACCATCGTACAGTTTGGTTAGTGCATACACATTACTATAATGCTGCTTATTTGTTGTTTTGCTGTTGCTGTTGTTCCTGTAAATATCACTTTTAGCATCTTCCTGATTATACTGTGTCGTATAAATGGGAGCTAAATGATTTCCACAATAACACAAACCAGCAACCGACCCATGTTTGCCTTCGGGTTGGGGAATATCAAACTCAATACCTTTTAATACCGTTCATATACCAACGATTAATGAAATTCACCATATTTTCATTGATGAAGGTATAGTCGTTCGATATAAATGATAAATTTCTAACTCGTTGCTTGAGAGACCTGTTTAGTGGTGCTAGTGCTTTTAGTGATTGTTTTCCTCAACTATGTCTCTTTGATTCTCACATTTAAATGTTGCAGTTCTAGAAGAATAAACAAGAGAAATCAAACAACACGCATAAATCGCCTAGAATTTGGAAAAGTGCATATTACTCAACCAGACAGGTTGGTTTGGTTAATTGATAATGCTGATAAATATTTTTATTAACTGCAGTATTTGCTGAAACAGCATGTTTACTAACAGAACATTTGAGTAATAACATTTTCCATTAAAGAAACATCATTCCATGTTTCGAGTTCTTGCAAAACGTTTCCATGGATTTGTAGTTGCAGTACGTCCAGTTCCATTATTTATTTTTCATCATGTACATATATGTAAGCGTAGTAAACAACGGCTTATCATTATATTAACAGTCATCTACTCAGGAAGCCTAACGGTTACGTTAACAAGATGATGTCTTTATCATTACGATTAAATGGCATCGTTTTTGGTTATTTATGAAAGGTATTCAGACATTATTGGTAAATGTTGGATCCTAAACCATATCTCATACTGCAGTTTAGTTAGTAGATCAACATCTCTTATTACATACTCATTTTTGTCTCCGTTACCTTTACCTTGTCAGAATCGTGCAGTATTTTACGAAATAGCACACCTTCATATTGCGCTCACGTCCACGACAAGTGTGCCCAGTAGTGTATTAGGATGTACTTTGTAAACAAATCATGTATACTCATGTAGTAGACGCTTTACGGTTTGGTGGATTACATTTGTTTCTGAATGAACTAAAGCAGATGTTTCGTGGACTGCCACATACCAGCTGCTTTGCCACAGTCCGCGTTAACTTTCTTGATACATTGTTTCGTATTTAGGTAAGCGATAGACGCCAGACATGTCATAAACTTGCCTGGTCCCTACAAATAACATGCAAGTGACAAGGCATAAAATTGTCTTCTTTAACAGGTAATAAGAATGGCAAAAATATAATTAGAGTTTTATATCCCAAGTTTCATCAAAATGTACTTTCTTAGTTCTGCAAATCCGAATTACATGAGCCATGTCATGGGTTCTAAAGCTTGATTACACATTTCGAAATTGTACTGTAATTTCGATTATATTCCATGTGCAAGTACACCCTCCTTACTGCACTCAAAATGAAATAAACATTATATTCCATAGCGTCGTTTTGATAATTACAATTGCAAGAATTCATATTTTTCCCACGTTATGATTCCAAACAGTCAATGAAAGAACAGAACCGGCTTGCAGATGACAACACGCTGCTCCCTCGCTGCTGAAATCAGAGGTACCTCATGTACAATTGACACAGATAAATCCAGTCATTATCACGAAATTTAGCAGATTTTATTTTAAGTATTTTCAATTTTAAGTAGACCCAAAAGCCATTTTCTTTCGAAAGTGCGCGCGACAAAGTTCAGATTTATCTGGACGGAGTTATGTGCCCATTAATAATGTTGTTGTTGTGTACTGATGAATCTGCGCTTGTGTATTTAGTTTGGAATACAGCATGAAGTCAGTTACCTTGTTTCTTGTAGTGTATTTTTGTTTATATAATAAAGCCTTAGGTATAATAAGAAAATGAGCATATAATAAAAAGGTTACTGGGAAAATATCAACTCGTTTTGTCGGATGGATATACTGCACTCCCAAGGTCGTACAGTAAATCCATCCAAAAAACTCGTTCATATTTTCCCATACAAATGCAGTAACCTATAAATACTGTCTGTGTCTTGCTTGAATTCCTTATCATTACGATTAAAACGGCATCGATTCGGTTATTTATGTTCAGATATTATTGGTAAACCTTGCAACCTTAACCATATCCCATACCATGTTTTGCTTTTGCATTTTCCTTTTAAAAACTTGAATTATCTGAAATAACATACACAACTTATAATGGTTGGAAGGAAAATACATCTCCCCCCACCGATGCAATTCGAAATGCTCTTCCCATGTTTACGGTGCAATCAATAATGTTCCGCCTAGTGCTCATTTTCAGTCTAGGGAAAGATAGATCTGATTTCTGATCTGACAATATAGCATTAAGTGTAGCGTATAGGCAAGTTTTCACTTGTCAAAACAAAACTTTCTGAGACATAGATTCTTAAATAGTTTGACAATATATATCTATAAAGCTATTTTTATAAGAATATTTTTAACCATTTTTCTTGAAGCTTTGTTATACTAATAATAATAATAATAACAATAATAATAACAATAATGATGATAATAATAATAATAAAAATGATAATAATAATAATAATGGAAATAAAGA
>JAECUM010070794.1:0-13533 GCA_016617855.1 Megalonaias nervosa | reverse complement strand
CCGCCCCCCCCCCCCCCCCTCGGTTGCTAGACTTCCAAACCCGTCAGAAGCTGCGAACACGCTGCAAGCGCTTGCTTACTAGGCAGCTAATGACGCAGTAGAACCATGCTTCAGTCCCTGTCCTGGAAAAGAAAGCGAGGAGAGTATAACAGTTATAACGAGGAAATCCGGGCACAGTGCACAATATTAGTAAACTTTGCAACCTCATTAATCAAGCCAATTCACGCTGCATAGTTAATTGCAGCTCACTCAACCATGAGTGAAAAATCCGACGTAATTATCAGTGGTTTTGAGAAAGCTGGACTTGTTTAATTCAGCAATTTGGGGATTATTTACTAGTACCTGAGAAGAATTTTTGAGTACCATGAGACTTGATTGACACGATGTTGATACAGTGGCTTTGTAAAAAATCTGTGAAGTGTGAGCTTTAATACTCTGCTGTAATTAGTGTATATACATGGTGTTTTATTAATAATAGTGTTTCAAGAAATATAGTATTTTTCAGGAACATCGTTCCTTTGGATTAAAAATGCATGGATAAAATGAAATGTGCTTTCAGAAGGATTTAAATGTTTCAACAACAGTTGTACTCGATTGAAGGATCGATTTGAATAAGTATTAAATTTAATCTTCATATGCTGTTATTTTGTATTATTGTTTCATTCATTTTTGGCATTGCTATTGTTTGAATAACTTACTCTCTCTATCCTTACTTACCTCACATATCAGTTTAAGGCAGTGAGTGTAAACTTACAACTATCGGATACCTTATCGAATGTGTGCATTGAAATAATATAAAACGATTTATAATTCTTGTTTCAAAAGGTTAAAATAAAAAATAAAACAAACACATGTAAAAGCTAATATTTAATTACCAGATTAAAGTATTGACCTTGATATCAAATACTATTAGCTGTGTTAATCTCTAGGAATGAAACACTGTAAGAAAATTGGGGGGGGGGGTCATCATCGTAGTAACGTGGTTCATTTATCGTTGGGGATTTAATTTCGTAGTTCGGGGCAAAAACGAAAACCACGAAAATTGGTCCCCCACGAAAATTGATGATACTACAGTATGCAATCCAATATAGAAATTATGTCAATCAAATCACTTTAATATTCATATCTCAATACATCTAAGGTCAATATAACATAAAGAGAGAATCAGTGTTTATTTAATATGTTGTATATTTAGAAATTAAATTATCACTTTCAATGAACCAGCTTCATTTGTCCTTGATTGTCTCATAATTGGGTACAGTAATCAGGTAATAGTCTACTTTGCCGATTAAAAAACATACATGGTTTGCAAATTTATTTTTAATTGAATAAAATGTATTTGTTCAAATGGTAATAAACGAATCTTTTAAAGGTAAGGTTTTGTAAATTTTCAGTTAGTAAATTTTTATCGGGATAAAATAACATTGTGTAAGTATCCAACTCAACACAATTTAATTATTACCACAAATAGTCAATGCCAACCCGGCGATGACAATACCCAGTCTAAATAAAGACAAGAAGAGTTGCCTTTCTTAGGATAATATCAGAGACCAGTATGCCAATCTTTTTTCAGCCTTATCTCAACACTCTATGAGTCGTTCATACCTGTTATAAAAGAATAGGTGTACCGCACTTGTACGGGAATAGTGTATGGGCCATAGTATGCTTTATTTAAGGATGTAAAGAAAATGTTACAAGCATACATGACTCTGAACCATACAGTTTGTGGAGATTCCTAGTGAAAAATTAATGATTTTAATGCTGATATTTAACCATATCAATATGAAACAGAGACAACCATGCATAATCCAGTTATGACACAAATATATCCACTGATTTTGAGAGATTAGGAAGCTTGTACCCCTGCTGACAATGTTCATGTTGGAAGCACCAATTCGTAAGCCTAAATTCTATTCATTATCTCTCTCTCTCTCTCTCTCTCTCTCTCTCTCTCTCTCTCTCTCTCTCAGCTCAAGCCCATGATTTTATATAAGATACTTGGAATTTAGCAGTTAATAAAGATGAACTAAACAAAATCTTGAGAGTTCAATGATGGTCTTATTTCTAATTAGATTACATACTATCAGAGTTGGGTGCACTTGAGTTTCTTGATTGGCATGGTTTGAGAATATGGCTACCATTGTCTCTAACGTGATCTTTATATATATATTTAACATTGTACACTTATCCTTGTAGTGGGTGCATAACAATTATTTTAATGTATATCAGCACATGAATGTCTCCTCATAGTCTCATGCAATAGCAACCAACGATTTAGAATCATGCTGCATATTTTATAATTTATAAGATAAATTTAAATAGACTAAAATAGAGATGAAACTGAAGTTTGAATTTCTTTGCTGGCTGAATGTAGTCGTTTTGTCATTGCCACAGTCATATGCGTATTCAAACAATACATTCTCCATTCTTTGCGAAATTTCAAGTTATTAAAGGGAAAATCTAGGCTATAAAACTACTGACAGCTTGAATCCATGAAACGTCATAATCAAAATTACTGTTGTCATCGGTAACCAGTTATCTATCTTGTGATGGAAATTAAAATACTATTGGAAAATAAAATCTTTGCAGTGAACATTGAGATACAATAGTCTTCTTTTTCATTTACTTGACAACACACTGATGAGTATTCATTCCTTATTATTTTAACATTTTCCACCTGAATCTGATTGATGTTCAAAACTTGCCATTCTATTATAGAGAAGAGAATACATATTACCTATTTAACTCACGGCAGCATGATGTTGGTTAGCTCAAAGAAGAAATGCCATAATAGCCCTTTAGACTTATCCATCATAAATTACAAAACATTTTTAATGGTTCCAAAATGTAACCAATCAATCACAAGATAAATGCACTTCCCTTGTAAATACAAAGTATTTGTACAAAAGATACAATTAGTTTGATAATAGTCAGAGTAAACTGTTGTGAAAAGTGCAAAACGTCATCAACAATGAAGAGGAAAATTCTTAGTTTGAAACAAAAAGTGAAAGCAATTCAACTGAATAGAAAAGGTGAGAGTTCCATGATCATTGTTAAGAGATCTGATGCTGTAAGTAGATTTAAATAAACATTATCAAAGCTAAACAGAACATTATGCAGCATTGACAATAAATAACCTGCTTGTATTGCTGTAATGTTAGGAGAAGTTCTTTCTTTCTGATCCTGTTGATTAGGGGTTGCTTTTCCCTGCAAGAAATGAATGAGTCAATAAATCACATATTAAAGTAATCAATCAATATATCTTAATAAATCAATCATTCCATCTCTCAAGTAATTTATGAGAATAACACAGACTAATTAAACAGGTGGAAAACGTTTCATAATAAAACTTGACCATGGTTAGTATGATTTAGATAACTTGGAAAAGAGAGGTGTTTCCAAGAACGAAAACTGTATATCACAACATTTTAGTAATCACAAGATTTTGGCTAATATAATGAGGAAACTATAATTACCAACATGTGTTTACCAAATTGGATACGATAAAGTTCAAAACTTCAATAAATACTTGCAAAAGTGTTATGTTGATAACATGCTGACAACTGTATTCCCACAGACTTTAAATGTTGTTACAACTGTGTGGTGTACACTGAAGCTTTTGAGTAAGGTTTTAGTTAACCTGACATGTAAATTCATTATCCATATCCTCACTGCAGTATTTCTTTACTAAATGTATTTTTTTTTTAATCTCATTTGATGATTTTTGTTCTGAAAAGTAACAATGTTAATTACTTGATGGGAAGAGGCATAACCATTTTCACATTGCTGGAATCTTGAAATTTGAAATGGATCTGCCTAAAGACCTGTTAAATAGCATCTTTACATTCACTTAAACTCGGTTCCCTTTAAGATGTTTAGCTACGCATTGAAATTAGAAATCATGTACACAAATTTTCAACCCCTTTTCTGGTAAGAACTAACACTATTATGGATGCATATTTTAGAGTGACAAAATGAAATGAAAAGAGAATAAATTAATGCAGCATTTCTTCAATTTATGGGAGGCAAATAACTTATTTCAAAAGTGTGATTTTCCGCAAGTACATGAAAGATGCAGAAAAGCATCGATCATGCTATTAAAGTGTGATGACCCCCATTTGCTTCCAACAGACATGACAGCCTATGATCAACACATTTCCTAGAGTGATGGCTTACCAAGTCATCCACCATAGCAGCCCCAGGTGGCCATGTGGTCAAAATGCACTTGCCTTTACAGATCAGTCAGATCTCATCTCTGTCCATATGTGTTCGTCTTGGCTCAGCAAATGAGGCTATGTGAAAAAGCTTACCAGTAGCTTCCTGTTAGTGGTTCTTCCCTTGGTGATCCCATGTTTATCCTCCACCAAACATACTGGCTTCCATGTATATCATGTTGTCAAAAATGGCATTAAACCCGCAAGAAAACCCAGCTACCATAAGTAACGGTAGATGATACTGCTTGTGACTGTTGGCCCAGAGTGATTGCTGGGGGATCAAGCAGCTGAGCAGATATGCCTATTCCCCCACACACTCACACATACTGTGAAGGCAGATAACAAGAGCTGTGTGGACAACACAGGGCATCAAGTGCAGTATGACCTGATTGCCATCCACTGCATCCAGAGCAATATCCAGACATGTTTTCTGTCATGCTACTAAATCAAGACAGGCATGGACAAAAGAGAGAGGGTGACTTTATTAAACTTTCCTTCACTTAAAACCAACTCAAGCACAAGTCATTACACCCCCTCCCCCTACCAGTTACATTTAAGTCATGTGGCAATGGGTGAGGGGCAAAGCTGGTCTGGATACCCTTGGAGCTGTAGCTTTAGACCTGCACACAGGCAGCTCATGGCACAAGGTAAGGAATCAAAGCAGCAGTGGAACTTGGCATCCACCTGGGAAACTAAGCAGCCCTTTAGGATCACAGGTGATGCCACTGTTGGACATTACATCAGCAGACAGACCTTGAGAGTAGAACAGCTCACAACTCTTATTGCTTGAGAACTGGATAAATTCAACATGCAGATAGTGGCCCTGAGTAAAACACACATAGATGAGGAAGGACAGTTCACTTAAGAAGGAGCCAGCTGCTACAATTCATGGAGGAGACTAAGTAAAGTAAAGCAAATGTGAAGCTGATGCTGGGTTTGCCAACAAATCTCAAAATCTTGAAAAGGGCTTGACTGACAGACTCATGCAAATGAGCCTCCCACCGTTTGGAAAAAGGCATGCAACTATCATTAGTGAATATGTACCCATCATGACCGACCCAGATAGATCAAAGATAAATTGTATAAAGACCAGGGGTACTTTATTGCAAAGGTATCAAAGGCAGACAATCTTATCATCCGTGGTAGCGTCAATGCTAGAGATTGCACAGACATGGCTAGGCATCAATGGCAAAAATTGGGTTTGGGAAATGCAGTGAAACTGAACTCCTCCAACTGAGGAAATGTGTTGAACATGACCACAACATTCAGACATATTCATCACCTGATATGTGCTTGAATATTTACAACTTTCCAGGTCAAGGTGAACGTAATAATTATTCTGTAACTAGACAGTAGTTAGGAAGTTCATAGTTTTTTCATAATTCAGTGCGTTGGACTCCAGAATTTCATTGGATGTGGCAGCAGGCCAATGCATCCAATCATAATCAAGTTGTTCAATCTGGAACACTTTTCCTACAAGATCATAATAAGGGGAGCACACAACTGGAATGTACTTTTAAATAAGCACTTTTCCACTGCTGGTCCATGTTTTGGAAATATACATTCTTACATTCAAATACACCTGTAATGGCTTCTCCCTGGTCATATTTTTGATTTAAACATACAAAGTATCCTTTTGAAGTGAATTGCCTCCACGACTGTCGGGCGAAGTATAATGCACAGCTGTTATATGCAATTGGTTAGTTGCAGTTACATACTAAGGGAGACAACTCATGCAATCCAATATATGTTACTAGTACAAAGTACTGAAATATCTGTCAGATCAATCTGACAAGGTGTAGATAGGGTTTACACATCAGAACCAGGCTAGTGCAGATGGCTTATTCGTTGTCATATGTCTTGTTGAATATATATTCTTGGAAAATTCTCCACAAACTTAAAAGGCACTTCGTGGCATATTCTAATTGATCCATTGCCTACGTCATAGATTTTTACATCTATTTCTAGTAAAAATGTGACCGAAATGTCCATAATTTACCAAGATTTCTTACTTCACCAAATCGCAGTGATATTTCAATGTAATTTCAGAGATTTTACCATTATTGCTGAGATTTTCATATTATAACGTAACTGAAATTTCAGTATAACATATCAAGAAACAGAACTTGATTGACATAAAAGATATACGTTTATTCATCTTGAATGTAATTTATTTTCAGTTTCTTGAACATTTTAACTTGTTTTCAGTGAAATTTATAATTATTGATTTCTAACTGCTTGAATTTGATTGATCATTTTTTAGACAGGAATTTCTTTCCATGTTTTCTTTGATAATTTGTCTTCTGTTACTTTCACTGAAAATATACTTTGCAATAAGAGACATGATTCTTTTCTTCTTAAGTGGGTAATATTCATAAGACAAAGTATAACTTAATGATTCTATGCTACAATATAAGGTAGATCAAACACAACAATATGTATATGTATGCTCCATAAATTATATAGAGAAAATCCTTGGTAACACAGTGAGTAGAGTCGAGTCAACAGAGTGTCATCATAGTATGTATTTTGCAATACCAAGACAAGTCAGTTAATTGAAAAAGAAATTGCATGTATATTATCTAGGCTTTACATTAAATGGTAAAGGGCAAAATTATGGGGTTCATTGACAGTTACTAACTTAAATTGGTGCATATTTTACAGGAAACAGTGAAAACACCATTATAACCATCTATTAGTGCATGCATGATTGAGAACCATGTATTGGTGCATGCATGTTTTAGAACCATGCATGTCTGACAACCATGTACTGGTACATACATGTTTGACAATTATGTACTGGTACATGCATGTTTGAGAACCATGCATTGGACCTTGCATGTTTGAGAACCATATATTGGTACATATATGTTTGAGAACCATATGTTGGTACACGCACGTTTGAGAACTATGTGTTTGGTACATGCATGTGTGAGAACCATGTTTTGGTAGATGCATGTATGGGAACATTGCATTGAAACTTGCATGTTTGAGAACCACGTATTGTTACATGCATGTTTGAGAACCAAGTGTTGGTACATGCATGTTTGAGAACTATGTGTTGGTACATGCATGTGTGAGAAGCATGTGTTGGTACATGCGTGTGTGAGAAAATATGTGTTGGCACATGCATGTGTGAGAACCATGTGTTGGTTCATGCATGTGTGAGAACATGTGTTGATACATGCATGTTTAAGAACCATGTGTTGATACAAGAATGTGTGAGAACAATGTGTTGGTACATGCATATTTGAGAAAATCATAACATGAATATCATGAATAGGTAAATCACATGTGTGCTCACCAGCTGATGTCATTACATATTGCGTATATGTAATTTAATTACTTGTTTGTTAGTTTCAAATTTTTATATTTTTATTTTATTCCATTTACATGTTATTGTAATGATAACTTTATTCACTAGCTTGTTTACATTGTATAAATCGGCGACCTAGATCTCGTACCAGTAAAACCTGTAATGTAAACAATCTTTTTAATTTTTTTAAAAGTCATTCTCAGTGAAGAAATCATTGATTTTCAGTCAAGGTCATATCTGACATACCTGTGAAATAACGTGTCAATTAGGGTTTCTCAGAGAATTGATCCTCATCTAAGACTTTGGTTTGCATATTATTTGGGCTTATTAACACATGTTATTGTAGTATTAGTCAGTCGTAATGAATACCTTCGGAGCTGAAAGGTGTTTTGTGTGGTTGCCAGTTTGATTTGAAGTTTTCTATTTTTCGGAATGAATAATTTATTTTCCCTGGAAACCCCTTGTGCTCATTCAAATACTTGGACAAAGACATCTATTGGAAATTATTCGGAATTCTAAAGCCGGACTATTATTCTTGGTGATTCAACAAAGAACTGTTGATACGTCAACACAAAAGTGGTTATCGAAGACGTCATCGCCTTCCATCTTGGAACTTCATCGGGATTTGAACTGTTATTCACTTAGGACTTTTTATTGGCAGGACTTATAGTTTTGAATTCTAGGATTAACTTTTTGGATTAGATTCACAAACCGTGAGTCCTTTTTCATATTTTTACTTTGTTGTTCTAGGGAAATAAATTATTTGTTAAATTTTACAAAGCTTGTTGGCTTCACTCTTTTCTTTGTTACATTTGTAGGAGCCTAGACATGTAACAAAGCAAATTGGTGGCTTGTCCGGGATATATGAATTTTGGCTAAAACATTTCAGAAAATTGTTTTTTTTGAAATTTAAATTCCCCTAGTTTTCAGAATTATTAAAATTCCAAGTACTATTTCACATTTTGTTTGAAGTCTTTATTGAAATCAACAGGCTTTATCACAATAACATCAAACGTAGAGAATATTTGGAATTTTACCCAGGAGTGTTTGGACATTTTGAATATTGAAGTACAGCTAAAAATGTTGGAATTAGAGATAAGACAGGTTCAGTTTCAGATAGAAATGACACAAATGGAAAGAAACAGGGAGGAAAGACAAATGCAGTTTTAGTAAGAGAAAGAGGAGAGAGAAATAAATGCAGTTACAATTTGAAGAGAGAGAGAGAGATGCAAAGGGAGAAGGATGAAAGGGAATTTCAAATTCGGTTAAAAGAATTAGAGTTGGCAAACGGAAAGCATTCCAATACTTTTGATGTTTTTACAAATATCAAGTTAGTGCCCACTTTTAGAAAAGAAGAAATAGACAGATATTTTCCTAGTTTTGAAACAATTACGGAAAATTTGAGGTGGCCGAGGGAACATTGGACTCTATTATTACAATGTGTACTTACTGGTAGAGCTAGAAATCTGGTAGAAATCTTATTCAAGAGAATAGACCAAATTAAGTAAGTTTCTCTATTTTCAAGCACACTTTCCCAAACAGAAAAAATACTTTTCTCTACAGGAACAAACATCGAGCACGATATATTTTCAAAATAGATTTCCCGTAAGGCTGGATTTCATCGAGTTTCTTAATAGTTTTCTCTTTTGTTTATTCTCTCAAATTAATATTTTCAAATGGTCATGTCAAGTTTCTTAACTTTGCATGATGCATTACCTGTTTGGGCATATGTCTTACTTATGGAGAGAAACAAATGTATACATGTTCTGAGGAAATTATCCAACAACTAAACTTAAATATTACAATCAACTTTAACATAGAATCCTGAAGTGCATTCCCATTTTGTAGCTCACAGCATAGAGCATCAGATTCGTGATTGAAGTCCGTCCCTGATTACCTCATGTAGGCTGCCTGGTTGTTTTCTTCCACAAATGTTACTTGCTGTGCTTTCCCGGACATGACACAGACAAGCATTATATGAATAGTGTCGATAAAATAAAATATCATTGGTTCCTCTCTCAATTCTCGTCAGCTTCTATATAAAGCTATTCTTTTTATTTGTCTTCGTTTATGAGGTGGATGATAGAGAACATATAGAGGCGGAAGGGTTTTTCTTTGACATTACACTGATTTAAATTATACTTTATAGCACTTATTTTACATTCTACCTTGCGTAGTCAGTAAATGAAAGGGTATTGATCACTTCAAAAGGTGTGACAAATAGTAACAACTGTGTAATAAATGTCTGGCCATCTAGAATAGATGTCACATTCGACCTAATACACTGATTTGACTAAAACATTCATTCTAATGTTAATCCTGGATATAATGTACAAAAATGAGTCCATCCTGTGTATTCAACGCTTATTAACATTTTATTAATTTCTTTAGCCACATTTTTATCCATCATTTCAGTTTTCCAGCTCCCTAATTGTACTTTTGTTTGTAAACATTTAATACATCAACTTGTTCAGGTTCTACAGCGCTTTGATATACAATATTGTGCTATTCAAGATCATTATTGATACAGTATTCAATTCATCTATTTATCCATTTATAATAATCTTTAAGAATAATAATGCAAGTATTGCAGAATATTTTGAACAGTTTTAAAATTATATTAAGGCTGTTTGGAGTAAATTCTTGTTCATCATATAATGATATGTTCCATTCTGAAAATAGTTTTCGAATCTGAATGTGTATGTGAATATTATACGTTAGAGTGTATTTATCAAAAATGTTGAATTGCCAGTAGATGAATATTTATTATCGGCATAATAGATTTCATACCGTCAAATTAACGTACTGTGTTAATTTGCATAACTCTAGCCAATTTAATGTGGGAAACTGATTTACTGACAATCATATGCAACTTCTGCTCATTTGAAAGTATAGGATGCTTTGGTCATATTGGTTCATGTATCTGATGGCAAAGTTATATGTAGATATAAGATTCGAAATACCCACTGGAGGTAAGGTTGTGCTATTCCACATGGATGTATAAGATGTCAAAGCTAGAAATATTTTACTTTTCTGCTATCACTAATGCGCATTTGTCACTTACAATTACTCTTCTCCTGCCTGCCCTTCAGTCCGTCTATCTATACAATTTGTAATATCTGCTGTCTCGAAACAGTAATCACTTCAGTTTGTTTGCAGCATTTTGTCAAATCCTCTTTATTTGTTAAAACGATCACCCACAGGGTACATATTTGCCTAAAACCAGTTCGGCCAGGGTCATTTATGTCCGGGTGTTTAGGCATACTATGTGAACCCGGACAGCTCGACCAGGAAATGTGGGACATTTCATTCTCCAATACTTTAATGCAGAGTATATAAACAGTTCTTCTAGGGATTCAGTAATAAGTAATATTGATAAAGAATATTTGTGACTTATTTTCATCATCATCATCAGTCCCGTAGTCTGGTAGACCGTTGGGGCACCAATTAAGACCGAACAATCAGCTTCCCCCATTCGTCTCGATTTTCCGTCTTTCTCATTGAGCCGCTCAATGTCAAGCCTGTCCACTCTCGAATGTTGTCTTCCCACCTCTTTCTTTGCCTGCCTCTCTTTCTTCTTCCTTGTACAGTGCCTTGCAGGATTGTCTTGGCAAGTCCTGATGATCAAGAGACATGCCCATATCACTGCAGTTTACGTTTTTTCACTATGCTCAGGAGGTCTTCGTGAGGCCCAATGGCTTGTCTGATACTCTGTCGTATTTCTTCATTGGTGACACGGTCTTGGTATGAGACGCCGAGGATCTTTCGGAAGCATCTCATCTCTGTGGCTTGTATCCTTTCCTCTAAGTCAGCTGTTATGGTCCATGATTCACAGGCGTAGAGAAATACAGAGATTGCCAGTGAGTGCATCAGTCTGACCTTTGAACTGAGTGCGATGTTCTTGTCATTCCAGATGGGCTTCAGTTTTGTCAGCGCTGCTGTTGTTTGCACAATCCTGGAGAGTATTTCAGGTTTTGATTCTTAATCTGTTACAATTCCCCCAAATACTTGAAGATGTGGACTGTTTCTAGCTTTGTACCTTGGACCCTGATGTCAGGACTGATGCCATTGGTGTTGTTGGTCATCAGTTTGGTTATTCTCGGCACTGATTTCCATGGTTTTGTCGAGACTTTCTACTAAGCTAGCTATTTCTTGTTCATTTCCTGATAGTCCATCAATGTCGTCGGCAAAACGTACGTTGGTGACTGTTCTGCCTCCGATGCTGACTGTCCCTTCATGCTTTTCAAGCGCGTCAGCCATTATTCTCTCCAGAAAGAGGTTGAATAGTGTGGGAGAGAGCAGACAGCCTTGTCTGACTCCGACTGTCGTTCTGAACCAGTCCCCTATGCTGCCGTTGAAGTATACTGCACTGGTGGCCTTGTAAGACAGGTGCTCTATTACTGTGATGAGGTTGGCATTGATGTTGTACAGTCTTATGGTCGCCCACAAGGCTGCATGCCATACCCTGTCAAATGCCTTCTTGAAATCCACGAAGACGTGGTACAGATCTTGCTGGTGTTGGAGGTACTTCTCACACACCATCCTGAGGTTGAAGATCTGCTCTGTTGTGCTGCGCCCTGCTCTGAAATATGCCTGCTCCTCGGCAATGATCTTTTTAGCCTGTGGCTTTAGTCTTTTTTGCAGCATCGTCAACATGACTTTGCTTGGATGGCTTATAAGACTGATTGTACGGTGGTTTTGACACTGTTGGAAATTGCCTTTCTTGGGGAGGGTGATGATCATTGATTGTGTCCACGGCGATGGCCATTCTCCTGTTAGCCAGATCTTGTTGCATATGTTTGTGAGGGCGCGAATCATTGCTTCTCCCCCTGCTTGGACCAGTTCTGCTGTGATGTTGTCCACTTCTGCTGACTTCTTCTTTTTCAACGATCTCACTGCTGCTTCTGCGTCATCCCGTAGGATAGGGTGGTTGTCGTTGTTAGTTGCTGGAGGGACGTTCAGTACCTCTGGATCTATCATGGGTTGATGGTTGTAAAGTTCTGCGCAGTACTCTGTCCATCTTTTCAGAATGTCTTTTTCTTCTATGAGGCAGTTTCTGGCTTTGTCCTGTAAGGAGGTAAGTCGCCGTTGTTTTGTGCTTGTTAGATCTTTGACCAGCTGGTACGCTTTCTTGCTGTTGTTCCTTTTCAAGTTTCCCTCAATGTCTTTGGACTGTTCTTCTATCCAGTTCTCTTTTGCTTTTCTCATGCTTTTCGTGACTTCCCGGTTGACTGCCTTATACTGCTCTGCCCCTTCTGTATCATTCTTCTTCTTCTTCAGCTCCCTCCTCTTGTCACATAGGTTCAGAACCTCAGCTGTGACCCAGGGCTTCTTGACTGGACGATGTCTATATGTGTGTGTGTGTGTGTGTGTGTGTGTGTGATATACCTTAAATATGCTCTTCGACTGTGCGGACTGTGTCATGAATTAGGTAAATAAAATGGTGTTCCTTATTGGCTGACACTTAAATATTACATAATGTATTTGGAAAAATTGGCATAATATGATCTAGATGATTTTCTATAATGTATTGAGGGTTCGAGTCTCCTCTCATACAAAGCCGGTATGTGAGAAAGCTTGCCACTAGCATCCTGTGGGTTGGTCGTACTTTGCAGGATTCTCGCGCGTTATTCTTCTACCAAATATATTGTCTCCGTAATATACTCGCTGCAATGTATGTATTGTAATTATTATCGTGTCCTGACATTTGACATAAGAAGAATGAAGAAATAAACGATGCACAGAAATTAGCGTCGATGACACTAGCTGATATTAAAATTAAATTACCATATAACTTTAGGCAAACCAGGAATATATTCAGCCAATATACAGTTCCGATCATAAATGCAATAATTCGTATATTAATCTTGCTTGCCATATTTTACTGACACGGACATATATTGGATAACAGGTCTTGTTGAGAGAGAGAGAGAGAGAGAGAGAGAGAGAGAGAGAGAGAGTGTGTGTGTGTGTGTGTGTGTGTGTGTGTGTGTGTGTGTGTGA
>JAECUM010070793.1:0-15820 GCA_016617855.1 Megalonaias nervosa | reverse complement strand
TTTCTCTCTCTCTCTCTCTCTCTCTCTCTCTCTCTCTCTCTCTCTCTCTCTCTCTCTCTCAAATTGCAACTGCAATTGTTTCTCTTTTTTTCTATAATTGCATTTGTTCTTTCTGTAACTGCATTTGTTCTTTTTTTCCAATTGCGGCTGTATTTGTTTCTCTTCTTTATCTTTCAGAAGTTCCAGCTTCCTTAACTCTAATTCCATCTTGTATTTCATTTTTAATTCCTTTACTTTTATGTCAGAGTCTGTTGCAGACTTACTGATCGAACCCAAAACACTTTTATCATAAACATTCTTGTCTACCAAATCCTGGATCAAAATGTTTTTTATTTCTTGCTTCGTTAAGGAAGATTTTGCCTCAGAAAGATTATATTTTCTGGCAAGTTCAAGCAACTCATCTTTTTTTCAAACTATCCAACTGCTCCTGAGTAGGACTGGAAAAGAAAAGTCTCCACTTTTGATGACATTGTGAATAAAAGCCTCTTGTTTCCACTAAAATTTCAAACAAAATATGAAGTAGTACTTGGGATTTAAAATATTCTGAAAACTAGGGGAATTTAAATTTCAAAAAACAATTTTCTGAAATATTTTAGGCAAAATTCATATATCCCGGACGAGCCCCCAATTTTCCTTTCTTACTTGTAGGCTCGTACAAAAGTAACAAAAGAAAAGAGTGAGGTCAACAAGCTTTGTAAATTTAACAAAATAATTTATTTCTCTAGAAAACAAGGTAAAAATATGAAATAGGACTTACGGTTTGTGAATCTAATCCAAAAATTAATCCTAGAATTGAAAAATATAAGTCCTATCACTAAAACGTTCTAATTGAATCCAAGTCGAATCTCAGTGAAGTTCCAATATGGAAGGCGATGACGTCAAATGAGGTCGTTGTATTGATGGCAACAGTTCCTCGTTGAATCACAATTTATAATGTTCCAGTTTAGAATTCCAGAATAAATTTCCACTAAATGTCTTTGTCCAAGAATTTTTATAAAGAAGACGAGTATTTTCCAGGGTGAATAAATTATTTTAAATAAAAACTCAAATCAAATGGCAACAACAGGAATACCCTTCGGCCTGAAGGTATATTTACGATTGATCAAATCCACTAGAAAATGTCTGTTTTAACCCGCGATTTTAGATCACATGATGGCTCACGTGGTCACTTAACTTGAACAGCGCAGTAAAAAAAAAAATGGAAATTTGCACGTAGGTTAGAATAGCCCTATCTAAGAATCAGATTCCCACAGTGGAAATAAATTTAAAAAATAAAACTGTTTACAACAGAGTAACACGTGGGCTGAACATGACCTTGGTAATAACCAATCATTTTCACTCAAAGTTTACAAAATCGGAACCAAGGTCAAGAACTAGGTTATCTAATAATATGACTAAGCAATAGACAGCGTGTTTATCAGGTTAAAACAGAAAACTGAATTTTCCGAAAAAAAAAGTAAAATCCAGTGAATAAAGTTATCATTACGATAACGTAATGAAATAAAAATAAAATAAAAGAGAATTTAAAACTAACACACAAGCAATTAAATTGCATATACGTAACACCTCAGAGTTGATCGGCGTAGGGATAACATCAAAAGCTGGATAGTAAATCGCCAGAGGGCAGAGTCTCATATTTAGTGGCTATGGCGCAGAGTGATCGCGTTTGAAGTTATTCGAAAGAGAAAAGGATGCTCGGATGGGGTCTGCAAATTCAATCTGCTATTTCTTCGAGTCAAAAATATATACATCGGAGGAATGTAGGCGCAATAATTTAAATTGCACAATTTGTTCGCTGAAATTTTCTCACAAAGAAAAAAAAAAAACAGTCTAATTTTACTACCTCGAGTATTAATACAATTATATTGCACGTATCATTGACCGAAATGATCTGAATGAAGAAACATAGGTCGATATTTCCTAACTTATTGATCAGTCATTGTTTCACAAATGATCTCAGGTTACAAATATTACGACTGGTACAGTAGTCCTAATTTAGTTTTAGAATTTTTAATTTCCACTCACATTTTGATGATGATACAAAAGTTAGATTTATGCATTTTTGGTATTGATTTAAAAGATAATTGTTTATTCTTTAGAATTTGAGCATTATGGTGTGATTAACTGTATATTTCGGCGACAATGGACAGTGAGTAATGAGACACTGATGCTGATCCGGAAGTGAAATATGTGACCCACTGCACGGTGCTTTGTTTACAGTCTAGCCTCTTAAAAACAAAATATGCCGGACAACCTAAGACAAATACTTCACTGTGAATTCTTCTTTAAAGGTAATTTAAATTTAGATATGATTTATTGTGATTTGGACACAGTGGGAAGTTCAGTAATGAGAAATAGATGTGATAGACTATACAGGAAAAATAATTTTGACCCGAGACCAAATAGCAGAAGTATAGTATTCGCATACCCTCCCGTCTGTTTATACCCCCTACTAATTTTGAAACGAAAACCATCAAGGTATAAAAGATGCACAAAACATAGTCATTTCAATCACTGGTTTGTAATTTCTAACCTGATTATCACCAAGGGTCCTTAACACTGTCGAGTTACTGTCGTTTCAAAGCAAACGGAAACTCCCTATGCAAAGATGCATAAAGACTGCTTGTTGCCCTTTTCTAGTTTCTAGAATAGTCCATTTAAGTAAAAACTGTGTCGTCTGCATCCAATATTTGCAATGGCTAGTTTATAATATTTCTAAAACAAACTGGACCGATCCGGTGGCATAATTATATAAAGTATCCGCCTCGGATGCGGAAGGTTGCAGGTACGAACCCCAGCCGAGTCAAACCGACTTATATAAATGGTACTAGCAGCTGTTATTGTTAGTACTGGTCGGCCTGGTGTCATGATAATGTCACTGGGTGGGACATGATGCTACATATCTGCGGCATGATGCCCCATTACTAGACATCACTATAAACTGCCCCACTGCAGATATTTTAGCGATATGACACAAATTGCTAAAACTACGTTAAAAATCGAAATAAAAAACACAACACACTAAAACAGATTTAACAAATGAATAGGATTAACTCTTTTATGCTTGTTTTCACAGAGATATAACTCCAAAATTTAAGGAATTATTGAGAGTATCAAAGACGGCAAACTACATCACATCCGTTACTTGAAAACAGACTGGCTCATGCAAATATGGCGACCGTCTTGCCAGTGGCATCACTAGGAGGGGGGTGGGTGGAGGGTGCGAACCGCACCGGGTGACACCATCAGAGGGGGTGACACCAAAATGACTCTATAAAATTTTTGAACTTTTGTGCAAGAAGGAGGTCTATGGGGTGACACCATGAGTTACCGCACATGACTGTCTATAAAATATTTGAATTTTTGTGCAGGAAGGAGGTCCATGGAGATGATACCATGAGTTACCGCACTGGGTGACACCAGCCCTAGTGACTCCATTGCGTCTTGCTAAAGAAACTCGAAATGCCAAGAAACTGATAGTGTCTGGGACCCATGGTGACAATCAGGTTAGACCTTATAGATGAATGAATGAAATGATTAAGTTTTGTACACTTTTTATATCCTTGAAGTCTTCTGTTTTTAAAATCGGTACAAACGGTTTGTTGTGAGAATACTAAAGCTAATTTAGCAGCTATCGACATACATTCGTATGGTCCGAGTTTCCTCTGACCATTTTCGATATTTGGACACCTACACCCCCAACATAAATGTCCAGTATCAAAAACGGGGTCGCAAGGGTCAGAGGAAAATCGGACAAACAGTCGCGGTACGATGTATACCAGAGTGGTCCAACTACAGTCCCACTAACCAAATGTGGCCCATCGGTCTCTTTTGGGAAGTGGGTGGGTGGGTGTATGCACTCATATAAAAAGACATTTTTATAATTATTGCATAACTACTTTAATAAATATCATGTACGTTTAGGAACTTTACCTATTTAGTAAATGTGGCCCACGGTGTTGACGATGTTGGACCACCCTGATGTATACGATTGACCTCTAAGTTGCGAATGCTTCGCAGCAAGGACCTCCCTGATGTATACGATTGACCTATAAGTTGCGAATGCTTCGCGGCAAGGACCACCCTGATGTATACGATTGACTTCTAAGTTGCGAATGCTTCGCGGCAAGGACCACCCTGATGTATACAATTGACTTCTAAGTTGCGAATGCTTCGCGGCAAGGACCACCCTGATGTATACGATTGACCTCTAAGTTGCGAATACTTCGCGGCAACAAGATCTTATTTTCATAGTGATTTTTGGAATAATGGCTTGGCCCCAGTCATCGACATGATTGTACAACATTTGGGTAAAGCCCGTAATTACGATGTCACTCTACAACATGACCATTAAGCGCATCTGCTATCTGGCTATTTCTATCCAATTTGAATATTATCCCTACGCCGACCAGCTCTGAGGACATGTCTGTATGTTAATAGTAACAAAATAGTTCCACAAACTTGGTTTCATTATTTGTTTATTTCATGACTTGTGAAGGTCAGTCTAATATTATCCTTGATTATAATTTAAATTAAATAAAATTCATCGTAAAAACATCTTAACCAGTGTTTTTACAAAACGTAAAATTCAACATGCTTACCTGAGTTCATTCGTTGTCAACATTGCTCATTTTCGAAGTGCGTAGTTTTTCATAAACTCTTCCATAGAATCGTGCCAAACTTCGCAAGTTCCTGTGTCGTCTCAAAACCTTTCACTTCTATCTTTGCATTATGGGACTGCGGTCTGCATGCAAGATTTATCAGGCTCCGAAATTGAAGAGCTTGACAACATGTCAATCTACGCACCTCCAAAACTGAAGATTTGACAACGTACGTACTCCAACAAGCACGGGCAATATTATGTTTTGCAAAAGCACGTATTAACACATTTTTACGAAGAATTTTACTTAGTTTAAATTATAATCAAAGCATATATTTATAATAACCTTAACAACTCACGAAAAGAAACGAAGTAGTGGGGACAAGTGCATGGGCGTCAGCAGGATTTTTTGCGGGGGGGGGGTCAGTCAGTCACGGCCTGGAGAGTTAGTATAGTAAGCAGTCTGAAACTAAAGCTAATATTTACTAAGCGTTTTGAACATAATCTTGTGACATATTTTCAGCTTCATTTGTATGATTAAACTTGTCGGAATATATTTGCAGTATGATTGCCAGGGGGAGGTCAAGTGCCCCCCCCCCCTTGAACTATGCTGTGGGCGCCCATGGCCAAGTGTTTGGAACTATTTTGTTACTTTTAATACACAGAGGTGCCCCGAAAGCTGGTCTGCGTAGCAATAATATCCAAAATTGACCTTACGCCAAACGATAGATCGCTCCGCCTACCAAATCACGTGACTTAACCTCCGACAAACATGCAGTATTTGGCTAAGAAATATGTTCAGTTTAAGTGATATGTTTATTTAATGTGATTTATATTATTCTTAAAAATATAAAATTACAAAGTTGCATTAATTATACTGCAGTGGACAATATTTACATATGTAGTTCAAGTTCGTACATTAATAACCTAAGTGTTTTATTTCAGTAAATAATAGCAATCAATTCTAAAGCTTTTTAAGAACTTATTCATATGAAAGGAAACTTGCTCCAAAAGATGCTGATGTATTTAGCATATAATATTATCCCTGTTAATTTTATCTGACTTATATTTATGCTGCCTTGGAAGTATATGAAAAAATTAAAAATTATTAACAAAATCGTAAATAATTACTGTTTAGAAGTATACTGTTGTACATAATAATTTTAAGGTCTGCTATGTTTGTCAGATGTAATTTTGATGAATGATGTCTGTTGATGTAAACATGTAAATGCATGTTTAATGTATCGGAAGATAATTATTTGAAACCTTTATTTTGTATTTCTTTATTACTAATTACATTTTTGTATCCCCATCCCTCCTTCAACCCAATGAGAAAGTAAAGCGCCACTCTAGTGTCTGAAAGATCGAGACGATAAATCATTAGTTTTGGGACAAGCCAACATTAAAGTGTAAATTTTCAAACTTTAAAATAATGCAGCCTTGGGTTCAGTGCTTCTTATACAATAATAAATAAAAAATAATTTCAAACGAGCCCTGACTTTCCTCAAAAGAGCACCAATGCAAATGTCTGAACTGGTAGTTTGGGATGTTAATAAAATAGAGAGCTATCACATGTACTGCATTTGCTACACATTCACTCAGAGAGAAGGTAAAATGCAAACTTTAAGAAATTTTTAAAAAGACACAAGTCTACAATATTCATATAAGAAAACAAAATGTCGACAAGAATAGACTTTAACATTGGGGTAATCCACTCTGCCTCTCGAATCATGGATTTGGATGTGTTTACAGTCTGATTTTGTGAATAAGGTCCATTTTCCTTATGATAGTTTATGACCATGTTTCGGAAACGAATCGGGTTGTATTTTGTTTTAGTGTTGAACACTCACAATATGTAACAATCAGCACGACTTTAAAGTTGACTGATAACCTAGAGGGCATAATATGCACTCTGTATTTCTATATCTTACCAGCAGGATGGGCAAGGTAGTAGTGGTTGGGAGTTAGTCTGTAGTGACGTGACAGGTCATAGTCGTAAACAAACACACACCCAGACGTTAAATCTAGCGTAACATACTGGTCTTTCTGTCAAAGGCAAAGACTCACGAAACACACAAATATAAAACACAACAAACAACACAGAAAAATAGCGAACAAATCATACACTATGGTGCTGGTTTGTTTATATTCAACAAATATATACAAATATGTGCTTGTATCTTTGATGAGTGTTTGCCATGACATATGAACTTGTAGGTCTCGAAAGCGTACACTGGGTTTGGCAGTGTTGTCCGTCTGCTTCAAATATTTAACCACTCTATGATAAACATTGTTCCGCAGAGACTACGTGCATCTGGAATGATCTTTGCTTGCCAGAAAATCTTGTTTGTCTCAATGTATATCTATTATTTATCACTTTGTGTATTTTGTTGGTGTTATCTATCATTTACCGAATAAGCGTAATATTTACATACACTTTCAACTTGATCTGTAAATTATGTAACGTCCAGATACATGGACAGATTTATGCAGTCAACATCACACAAATTAACATAACACTTTACACTAACGTAGTGGTGGAGAAAAGAAGCTTTATCCCAATTCATGAATGTCACGAACTCAAGAGCAAATGATAAAATGTTTACTCACAGACGTACAGTGCATTCAAGCATCTGTGCTTCCTCTTTGTAGTGCGAAAGTGTGACATGAAAAGTAGAACTACGCACGGACTACAGTGTTGACATGAAAAGTAGAACTACACACGGACTACAGTGTTGACAAGAAAAGTAGAACTACACACGGACTACAGTGTTGACATGAAAAGTAGAACTACACACGATCTACAGTGTTGACATGGTCTGAACTAGATGCCCTTAATCTAGAAATTGATCGCATTTGAAGTCCAATTAATGAACATGCACTGAACCTATAGCAGATATTAAAATCAAAATCAAAGCCCGTGTTTCACGAGTTCCAGGGAAATATTCAAATTTGTGGCATGTAAACTTTTTTGAATAGTATACAATAATCGTCTTATTTATACACTTTTCAGAGGCGTATTTAGATACTTTGCATAAAAAACACAAAACGTAAAAAAAAATTGTTTTCTTCTTGGCAAAGTGGAATACCTGATTGTTATTTGTCAAACTGAAATAGCCGCCTGTCACTACGGAAACATTCTGAAGTAAACAGTAGTCTTATTTGATCTGGATATGTTATCAGTAAGTTATATAATTTTTGGTGGCCTTAACAAGTATTATTATTATAGTGTGTGTGTGTGTGTGTGTGTGTGTGTGTGTGTGTGATTTGGATTTTTAACGTCGCGTAAAACAATTTTTCAGTCATATCGCTACTATGTCTGCAGTGTGGCAGTTTATAGTGATGTCTAGCACTAGGGCATCGTGCTGCTGACATGTAGCATGATGTCCCACCCAGTGACATCATCCTGACAGCAGGCCGACTAGTCCTAACACTAACCTCTTAATGCTGAGCGCCTAGCGAGGTAGCTGTTAGTACCATTTTTATAAGTCTTTGGTATCACTCGGCCGGATTATTATTATTATTATTATCAGATACCTTTTATTAAATTTTAACATATGCACTTTAGTGTTTAGTGGAGGAGAATTTGTAGAACGCTATTGTGAATGGAGGATAGGGCACCAAAGGCCTGATCCTCAAATATAACATCAATATTGCATCACACGATGATTTTTATAATACCTTTATTCAATTTAGGTATTAGATTTTATCAATATAAACGTTTTACATTCTTCATGAAGCAATTGTTTTCATTACACAATTGAAATAACTTTTGTAAGGCCCCGAAATTGTCATTTTGTTTGAGAGTTATGATCGTACCCCCTCCCCCCTTTACTCGAGAACTAGACAGATTTGGATAAGATTATCCTGTACTTGTGTGAAAAAATCACTGTGCCATCTCTCGGGTTCTGGGTTGGATGCGTTTCAGTGAATAACAATAAACAGTATACATGTTCCCAGGCAGGCCCGGCCCTAGGGCAAGGCGAACGAGGTAACCGCCTTGGGCCCCGCGCTTCTCCGCAATGGAAATTATTATTATTATTTTTTTTTTTCTTGGGACCCGGCGCTCATCACTTGCTGTCTTGGGCCCCGCATGCTGCCTTGGGCCCCGCACATCGTAGGGCCGGGCCTGTTCCCAGGTGTAAAACTAGCAAAGTTTCAAATTTTAACCTCTTAATGACTACGGCATATAAATATCCTCACCAAGAGCTGTGTCACAAATATCGCAATGGTGTTGATCCACATGCAGTTTCATTTGCTTTTGTATGGTCTACGTTTTTCTTAATCATGGCAGTCTTTGCTGAATGTGTATCAATACTGAACCTGGTGAGAAATTATTTACCAGGTATTCCATAGTTTTACATCTTTATTCCGTTGAGAATACGTTAAATCAAGATTATAACTTTCCATTACTGGTATTAACATACACGATATGCTGTAAAGATCATAAAATTCATTGAACCGTATACACTGACATACATTTCATAGTTAATGACTGGACTCCGCATTCTGGTTGAAAAAATATAGCCCACTCCCAAGTCCCTCTAGGAAGCGCGACTCGATGCTAATGACCAAAACTGGTTGTTCAGCAGTCACGAATCAGAGGAAAGGAAATCATACTTGAACGTTACAAGCAGACACGCACATAATAAAGATACTTTAATCTATTGCCATATGGGTCACTACCTTTTTATTGACTTTTGCTGCGCATGGGTGCGAAAAGTGAAGATACGTTTGTTTTGGGAGTTTTACTTCTTTGTTTTCTATTACTTTCTTCTTTTAACACTGATGATCTGGCTAACAAATCTGGTTTAGTCAAGTATGGTTTAGTTAAATGCCAGTGTATAACCGACATGGTGTAAACAAAAGACACCTTGGAAAAGATATTGTTAGAAAATGTAAACAAGCTACGTCTGTCCAGATAAGCAGTTCGTGCAAATAGTGGACAGTGGTCAAATTCGGAGTAAACGTAAACTACCCCACAATCTAAACTTTACATGATATCAAAAAAGCTTTGCATGAGGCGTTACAAGACACAAATGAAGTTATGTATCGTCCGACTTGCACGGTTGAGTATTTATACAAGACAATGAGCGCTTTATCAGACTTGGCCATGAAATGTATTTCAATGAAAAGTTAAACGTCAGGTCAGTAAGGGCTGTTTCAGCAGTGATGCTTTGATCATGAATCTGTTTCACTTGGATTCTTGCTCCGCCGTTTTGGCGACTTGATTGTGGTAATGTGATTGTAAATTACCAAAGTGTAACTGGGTCTCATAAACGCTTATGAAAACTTGCCAAGATGGTGGATAAGGAGGGTCACCAGACGCAAGCTGCATGTCGTTAAAGGAAAATGACACCATTAAATAAACAAATTAAATTAATAAAGCATATTATCTTCATTTTAGACGTAAAATCAAAAGAATTCGAATGAAAATTTATTAGTACATTTTTTCTTCTTCTTGTCTTGTTAGACCAAAGCTGTTTTTGAGCGCAAACAGTGACATATCTTGTATTGAATTCTCAAAGTCAGAAAAGCCTTGACTGGTTAAGGCCACCAAAAAGTGCCTATATTCGAGCTATAGCAGAATACTTACCCGTGAAGACTACGGCCACAGAGAAGCCTCTCTGTGGGGTTCCGCGGCTAATTGCAGCCAGTCGCTCCCTCCCCTGTCTGGTCTCCGCCCGGTGACAGCGTGTTCTCCAGCAATAGGGCACTACCGCCAGCAGGATACACAGAATGGCGGCAACCAGAATCCACAGGTACGACTGGAGGGGCAGGCCGCAGCATACTTCATATCCCGTGTTCCCATCCTCCTTACAGCAGCCTAAAATACAGTTAGCAGTGTTGTTCCCGTGCAGATTACATGCAGCCATTTTAGAGGCCTCTGACTCTGAAAACGGGAACTATTTTATATGAGAACGAGTAACGATTAAAATAAATGTCCACCTGTTTCGCACTATATGCATGACATAATAGTGACAGAAAATATACTAAACGTATAAAACCTCTGCATTAAATGAATAAACATCTTCAAAGTCTATAGATCACTCTTTCCATACTTTCTCAACTCTACGTTTTCAATATCACACTGAAATAACCCATACGTATTGTCGATCACACCACACTAAATACTGCATGAAAAAAGAAAAAATGTAAAGTTACATTATTTAAATAAAAACGAAAACATACCACCCCCACCCCCCAAAAACCAATCAAAACAACTCAAAACCAACCAGACTAACTCTGTCTCGAAATCCACTACCGTAAGTGTCAAATGTGGTATTCAGTGAGTCGGCTCTAATCTTGGAGAAGTTTTGTGATACTTTACAATTTTTGTCCTATATATCCACCTGTTTGAGAAAATCGTCTATCTTACCATCTCAAACAGGCGCGAACTGGATATAACAATGCATGCATTCAGGGTGTAATTGCATATCGCCCAAAGTGTGCCATATTCATATTAACCTAAAGATATCTAGGTAGAACTGGCTGTCGTACGTAAATTCAAATATATTATAATAAATTCAAATGTATATTATGAGGTGAGGATTTACATATATAACGGTGGTGGCATATCAAACTTTGAGGACTGTAGAACTTGGTCTAGGTATCCCATGGGACTAACATGGATATCCATAAATACCTTGTACATTTTTGTTAGATAAACCTTCAGATGTGGTTTTTTTATTATGAAAATAATCGACTTCTGTAACTTTAGACTTTGTCAACAAGATTACACTAGTTTTCTCTCTTTTTTCTACCCATCAGATAACCACTTGAGATACAGAAAGAAAAACCAACAACAAACGAGGTAGGTGTTGTATGGAAGTTCTCAATAATTATCAAACAGGTATACGGAGAACCGAGGTCAGCGACACTAGGTTACGCCTTCAGTTCAATCCGGTTCTACATTGATGAGCTATATTTCACAAATAACATTCAACAGCTCTCGGTGGAATGTGTCCTAGATTTCATCCAAATAATAATAATAATAATAATAATAATAATAATAGGCATCCCACGGGACTAACATGGACCTACCTAAATGGCTTGTACTTTTTTGTTAGATCAACCTTCAAACGTTTATCATTATTATTATTATTATTATTATTATTATTATTATTATTATTAAACTCACAATAAGAACAGTAATTATTCCTGAATAACATTCATAAGTACTTTTGTCAAACCAGTTTAAAATAGACCCCTCCCCCTCAAGAAAAATCGAAAAATAAAAAACATGAAAAACAACTTGCTGCCACTGGTTAAGTTCAGAGGTGTGTGACACCTTGTTACGGTTAGTAGTTCAATGGTACAGGGAGGTCACTGTGTCCGCAACCAAACCTAGCCATGGTATAGGTAGAGACTGGACCAGTGTTATTTCCATGTTAGGACCTTACAAAGCTGTACCTACCCATATTAGAAGGTATTACTAATTAAAATTTATATATATATGTATATCGTAAATTCAAATTTATATTAAAATGTTTGATATACAATCAGGCCCGGCCCTAGGGCAAGGCGAACGAGGCAACCGCCTTGGGCCCCGCGCTTCTCCGCAATGCAATTTCTTTGCTTGGGGCCCCGCGCTCATCGCTTGCTGCCTTCGGCCACGCATGCTGCCTTGGGCCCCCGAACATCCTAGGGCCGGGCCTGTATACAATAATATGTAATATCATAAATTCGAATATAAGTATAAAAAGAAAAACTATAGGACATAAAATAAGGAATGTATAAACACGTCTGTCGCCCGTTATTATTATTATTATTATTATTATTACTACTCTTTTGAGTTTTGTTTTAACGGTACTTTCAAAACATTATGGTTGTTTGATGCCGATGAAATGGAAGCTGTGTTCCTTTCCCAAAGAAAGACAGACAGACGGTCCATTCAGGCTGACCTTGCGAGACTCGAACCCGCGACTCTTGGACACGAGCCCTATGCTCACCATAGATAAAGGATTAGAGCTATTAAATTCATATCTAGCTTGGATATTAAAAGCTCTGCAAGCTTCTAAAAAAATAGTAATTTAACCATAAAGGAAAAAGAACGAATCGATCAACTGGATTAGCTCGAGTCCCATGTACACCCCATTGTACCGGCCACTAAAACACCTCATGACAGACTAGACTACTGCTTGCTATGAAAGGGAGAAAACTTTATAGCCTAATGTGATGTTGTTCTTGTTGTTATAGGGTTTAACGCCATTTTTCAGCACAAGATAGACTATACATGTCGGCCAGTATAAATGGTGGAGGAAGAACCCAGGAAAACCCCGGAAAGAGCCACCAACCCACGAGAAGCTACTGGCAAGCTTTCTCACATACCCATATTGGCCGACCCTGAGACTCGAACCCACGCAGATAGAGGAGAGATGGCACTGATCCGTAACGGTGAACGCTTTAGACCACTTGGCCACTCGGGGCCCCCTTATGTGACGTTAAGTCCCCTGTTATTGTATGCAGGCAAGTCTTATCTTTTATGCGTTATTTTAAAAGTTTTCTCTGGAAAGTCAGTCTTTTATGTACTGAAATGCTTTCTATATCTATATCTATATATATATATATATATATATATATATATATATATATATGTATTGTATGTATGTATGTGCATGTGTGTCAGAGAGAGAGAGAGAGAGAGAGAGAGAGAGAGAGAGAGAGTACATTCCTTGTACTCTGTTGTAAATTTGAAGTTGACATTGATGAATCACACTAGTAATTAGTCCTACTTGGTTAATGTTGCGTAAAATGGTTTGGAACATTTTCATCTCTATTTGACTATGGCGTATTTTAGTCTTTGTTGACATTTTACGTCTGATGACTTTCGACGTTACGTAAAAAAGACATAAAAAAGAACAAAATTAAACGACATACCTAGGACGAAGCACGATAAAGTAAAGATTCTAAGCAGTAGCTGCAGACACTCGATAGAACTGTACATGTTAACGTTCTGTCAATCTTCTAGACTGGTGCGAGTTTCTTCATCTCTGTTCCCAGCTTTATAGCATTGAGGAACCGGTTGTATAAAAACAATGCCACGGTCTATCGGAGAAGCGAAGTCCTGCTTTTCCTAAAACTTCAAGGTTAAGAGAGTGGTCAGGTATAAAATGGGGACCATGAATTTATGAAAAGTTGTATGTACGTGATAAAGTGAATGTACTACATCATTTGCTCTGAAATGAACGGTCAGTTCAATGTATTGCAAAACGCTTGTATGTACGTGTCAAGGTGAATGTATTTGAATTATTTGCTTTGAAATGAACGGTCAGTTTAATGTATTGTGAAACGTATGTCTCTACGTGACGAGGTGAATTTATAACATTATTTGCTTTGAAATGGAAAGCCAGTCTGTGAATTGTGAGAAAAGCTAGATAATAACCAGCAAAATAAGTTAGCTAGCAAGCAAATACGCTGAAGTATTTCAATTGAGGGTTTTACATTTTTATACTGGCTGTAACTTTTCAAATATTTAAAGCTGTAATATCGACATTTTATTCAATATTTATTTGCACCGCAATTTTTAAAAATTGTTGTTTGTTTAATATTGGCCTGTTGGTTGTCAACGGGATCACCTCTCTCTCCTTATTTTATTAGCAGTAGAAATTTGGGGAACTGTTGTTTAAAACAATACATATCTTAAAGGTATATGCATAAATGAACATGAAAATAAACTGACACGATATGCAGATGACAGATCTTTTATACAAGATGGATCAGAACGCTCACTGTATGCCTCTGTCGACACACTAGACTTATTGCATCAACGAGAAGATTAAAGGTGAATATCGACAAACGACAAGGTAGAAAACTCGGAGCCTCAAAGAATTCTCAAACATTTATGGAAAAGGTTTTCTAAAATTTGGTCAAAAAATGGCGATGATGATTATCTGACTAGATTATCCACAAATGGCATTAAGAATCAGAGAATCTTTAAGAGATAAATTATACAGAAATGTGCCATCACATCTTGACTATAATGACTCTTTGGATATAGTAGAGACAATATTGTTATGTATATTTAATTTAATTGTTTGTTAGTTTTGACTTTTTTTAATTTCATTACATGTTATTGTAATGTAACATTGTTTACTGGACTTGACCTTGTCCAAAACTGAGTTCAGTTCTGTTTGACCTGATTGACTTTTTTTTTATTTTTATTTTTTTGTTTCATTTATGTAAACAACTAATAATAGCTTCATTATTCTCTATGGGTATAAGCTCATTGACCAAATTATTATTCAAGTAAACAAGAAGGCGTAAATATGTTGATCAGGGTCAGGGTTTTGGAGATTCCTAAGTGAATTTTATAGGGTATTATGTTTTAAATAAACAAGATTCATTAGATCAATCAAGAAGGTTATTTTCCATTAGGTAATGGTTGATTTTTGAAAATGCTAATTGTGACCTTGAGGTCAAACAGAGAACTATATTATCTTGTGTCTGTCAAGATTTTACCAGTTGTGCCTTAACATCTAGCACTTTGGGTTGTATTGTGTTGTGTCCAGTTTGGGCTGAATTTTATTTTCATCAAATTATTGAATTCAAGTGATTATTTTCTCTGGAAATACAAAAGTGCTCTGACAAAATTCTTGGATAAAGACATTCATTGGAATTTATACAGAATTCAAACCTGGAATAATATTTCCGTGATTCAACAAGAGACTGTTGACACATCAGTACGACGCAGGCTATAACAGACACGTCATCGCCTTCAATTTTGGACCTCTTTGGGACTTGAACTGAGTTTCATTCAGGACTTTTTATTACTATGACTTGTGACTTTAATTCTTGGATTATTTTTGGATTTAATTCGCAATACCGTAATTTCTTTTTTTTTAATATTATTTTTCACTTTGTATTCTAGGGAAAAATATTTTTGTTAAATTTTACAAAGCTTGTTGTCTTCACTCTTTTCTGTTACTTATATTAAGAGCTTAGACTCGAAACAATATTTATGAAAGCCTTTTCTAGAATAAACTTGTCTGCCCATACACTACATACTGAATCGGGAGATGGAGCACAGCATCCCACTTGATCTAAGGATGTCTGTCCATACACTACATACTGAATCAGAGATGGAGCACAGCATCCCACTTGATCTAAGGATGTCTGTCCATACACTACATACCGAATGAGAGAGATGAAACACTGCATCCCACTTGATCTAAGGATGTCAGTCCATACACTATATACTGAATCAGAGAGACGGAACAC
>JAECUM010070791.1:0-11126 GCA_016617855.1 Megalonaias nervosa | reverse complement strand
CTCAAGTAGTTTCTTAGCTTTCTCTGCCAGTGTTGTTGGGATGCATTCTAATCTTCTAACTGTATCAAGCTTGTCCTCTGTTTGACCTTGATAAAAAAGAAAGAACATTAGCGAGAGAGCCTTCCTGATGAAAACATGAGTACTGTGAATGGCACATTATATGCCCACCTGTTGAATTGAAACTTTTGGTCATCCTCTTCGTTAGACGCTGCAACCTAGACTTTAGACCCTTTGACCCCAAAATCAGGTGGCTTTTTTATACTCCTTAAAATGCAAGCCATCCAAAGTCTTCCATGTAAAAACCAACTTATTTTGTGGAAATAACTTTTCTTCTTCTCATTAAAGTGCTCTTCATCTTTGATCTTTTGACCCCAAAATCAACAGTACTCTTCCTTATTGCAAATTGAAACAGTGCATAATGTCAGTCAAAGTATGACACACATAACTATTTTATTGTGCAGAAACCACGTTTATTCTTTCAGTCCTAGGAGCAAAGGTGGCCTGACGAAAAGACTGACAGATAAATGTATCAGCTAAAGGAATAATTTGCTGATCAACTTCATTCTCAAGAGCCTTCTTTACCATAGCTCTAGCAACTGCACAAGTTGGGTATAAACCAGAGATTCCAATTTCAAGTATTGGTTGCCTGATTTGGTCTTAGAAAAGGGACCGATGCAATCTACCATTATTCTACTAGCTCTAACAACTGCACAAGTTGGGTATAAACCGGAGATTCCAATTTCAATAGGATCAGCTTTTTGATTCACAAGCGGATTAACTACAACCTTATTTCACGTAAGTCATGCCATGGAATAAATGAATACCCTGAATGGGCAATGAAGTCACCACTCATATAGTCATGGGTGCTGAGACTAAGTCTGATGACAAATTAACAGAATGGAGAGGAACATTAACAAAGCTGCACTCTACTACTTGAATAAGAACACTTTGACAAGGAGAATTCTCAGAGAAAGAAAAAGTACTTGATAATAGAAGATTCTGAGAAGTTTCCTAATATTTTAATAGGAATATGCTTGACAAGAAACTCATCAAGTGATACAGACCATCTCGACATGAATGGTCCATAATTCTTCATAATAAAATCAGACAGGTTTGTTCATTCTAGATCAGTTTAAGCTTGTCAACAAGATTAAGTACTTTAAGAGCTTGCGAATCAGGAATTAGTTTAACTTGGCCTTCTAAGAAAACCCACGACCTGTCAATAGAAGTACATCTCACTCTTTTTAAACTAAGAATGTGTCTACAAGAATGACCTAATCTTAAGTAAAAACCCACAATCATGAGAAAATTAGTGTTTAATAAGGTATTTACTAAATAACCATTACAATCTATAATCATGAAAATTAACACACCTCTCCACTATTTTACTCCCATCCCCATGGAAAAGACTGACTCTGTGAACATGAAATCGGATAGTGTTTTATATTATCCCCAAGGATGTAAGATATATACTGTTGAATCTGCTTATCTACAGACATTGTCCCTAAAATCTCAAGAAACTGGCTACTGCAACCTAAACCTTTAGACCTCCAACCCCAATATTTTATATTCCTAGTTGACATCTCTGTTGGTCTGATAGCAATTCATTCATGTAAATTGTAGACAATACATCCTGATCTCCACAACTATAACAAATCAGTACCCATGTAAAATATAAAGAATTGCTCATGTGACCTTGACATTTAACCTTTCACAAAACTGGCATTAAGATTTCTAAAGATCTGTGAGTGAGCTTGTGTGTGATATGGATTTTTAATGTAGCTTTAAGAGTTTTTCAGTCATGTCACTACGATGTCTGCAGAGTGGCAGTTTATTGTGATGTCTAGCACTGGGATGTCATGCCGGAGATATTTGGCATCATGTCCTATCCAATCACATTATCCTGACACCAGGCTGACCAGTCCTAACACTAACCTAACACTAACCTCTTAATGCTGAGTGCCAAGCAAGGCATCTGCTAGTACCATCTTTTATAAGTCTTTGGTATGACTCGGCCAGGGTTTGAACCTGCAACCTCCTCTATCTGAGGCAGATGATCTAACCACTAAGGCCACCAGAGTGGTTCTAAAGATCTAACTTCCCTCTTGGCCAGTCAAGTATGATGAAGATCCTTTATGAAAATAGGATATTGCACAAATTTCAATAGTTTGCATCAGAATGATGAATGGATAGATGGAAGAAATGACTTAGTAAATATATTGTGACTGCTGTTGACACAGGACAAGGGACATTATCCTGGAAACAAGTCAGAGCTGTGTATCAAATAGCACATTCTTTTCACATTCAACAATCTCTGTACTCATGTTTTAATGTGACCCATGCCTCTACAATTCCATGACAACTGGAATTACATGGCAAAAAAACCAAACAACAAAGAGAAAAATTCAGGACAGAAATTACTAGACTGATTGACTCTGTTTATCACAAACTGATGAATAAATGGCAAACTACATGAACAGTTTCAGACTGATGGGACTGTTTCTTATTACTTGTCCTGTAATTGGAACAAATCACTGCCTGAATGGGTGAACAGGGTAGTACAATTGTCTAAAGGGAAAACAAAACAACCTGAACAGGTCATCCTGAATAAATGTTGCCTAACTGACCAAAGGGGTTGAACAAACAAATGACATGATACCTGTAACAGGCTACTTTATTCAAATTATAAATGACAATATAAAATGAGACAATACCTGATCCTAATTAAAAAATAATTATTAAATCTGATAAACCATTCCTTAACTTGCTGAAAGGATGAAAAACTACAGAAATTCATGAATTATTGTAATGCTTAACTGCTTTTTTTGCTCTCTCTCTCTCTCAAAAGACATACACACTGAGTCTAATTTCCTTTTATAATGCATGCTGTTATGCCAGTAAGCTAATAGCATAATAAAATTTAAAAAATTAAACATTTAATTATAATTTCTATGAGAACAAGAGGTAAAGACTGTGCCTAATATTGCTCACCTGAGTAATTGAGTTATGTAAGCCTGTGAAAGCAAATCACCCTGTTGAGAGAAAAGAAAAGCTTGGAGAACTTAGATGCCACACTCTTAGGCCTAAACAATGTCTTTCCAATTTCATGCCAATAACAAACTGGGTTGGTTGGTAAAACTATTATTTCCCTCTCCATTTACCAGAAGTGGACAATGGCTGTATGACCTAATTTTACTTCTTTGGGAAAACATCTCATTAATTTGACAATAGTTTGATAATTGCTTAAGCAATTTGTGTTTGTGTGATAAAATGTCACGTAAATTGGAACCAGCCATGACTTGTGAACATAATGCAGAGGTAGCCACTACTGAATCATGCTTTCTAATCTATGTCCTGTAGGCACTCAAAAATGTTGGGAGAAATAATAAGCATCATATCAATACTAGTACCTAAAGGAAATGTTGTCTTGTCATTAAGAAAATCTGGAATTTATTTGTTTTGTTGTTTTTCTCATGTTTTTTATTTTGTTTGAGAAGGGTCAAGATATCTGGATTAATGACAGTAACTGAATCTGGAATTAGGTTAGGAGAAAAGAATATTTGGTTATTGTTTTTATTAAAAGCTAAAAATACAAAATATCAATTGAATAAAAGAAATTCCATAATACATATACATGTGATAACATAAAAGGAAAAGATAAAAATTCATGCATTTTAATATGGCAATACCATTTTAAGTTGCTTTTTGTCTTATGGATTAAGTTCCTGCTGTGCATTAGAAACACATAAAAAATACCTGGTTGGTTGAGCCAAGCCTGCTTTGAATTGACAGTGAAGTGTCTTGTCTAGGGTTATTATTGTGCCTAGCAATCCTACAAACATTGTCAGCTTCTTAAGCTGAGCTTGTTTTGAAGTACTTTGCCTAACAAGTATAAAACAGCAAAAATCATTCCCAAGACTGCATCAGAAATCCCTTTCAAAGGCCATAAAACATATAATTCATTACCAAGACTTTATCACAAATTCCATTCAAATTGCACATAACAGATAATTCATTACCAAGACTACACAGAATGCATTATTTTCAAGCTTATTTATAAATAAAATTAATTTCATCTACTTGGTTATAGTTTTATGCTGTACATTTATTTTCAGCTTTACATGAAAGATTATTCAACTTGGTCACCAAGGAGTATTATTTTCCTAATTTATGTAACTTATTTTATTGAAATTTATGACTCCTGTATTCTGTGTGTGTGTGTGCGTGCATGTGTGTGTGTATGTTTTGGATTTTTAATGAAGCTTTAAAACATTTTCAATCATATCACTATGATGTCTGCAGTATTGCAGTTTATAGTGATGTCTAGCACTGGGCATCATGCCGCAGACATATAGCACTATGTCCCACCCTGTCACATTATCCTGACACCATGCTGACCAGTCCTAACACTAACCGCTTAATGCTGAGCACCTAGTGAGGCAGCTCTTAGTACCATTTTTATAAGTCTCTGGTATGACTTGGCCGGGTTCAAACCTACGACCTCATATATCTGTGGCAGACGCTCCAACCACTAGGCCACCAGAGGAATCCTGTATTCTATTTTTTTTAATGCTTTAAATTCTTCCAAGGGTAAGAATCTTGAAGAAACCTCACACCCATGATTCTGAATACACCTCACTATAGGTCACATCCCTTGTTTTTTTTCGGAAGTCATTTAAGGTATTTGAAATTATTTTATTGCTGGTTAAATTTGATTGTTAATCAGAATCATTTGCATAAAAGTGAAAGTCCTCTATTGAAAGGTGTTTTAAAACTTGGTCCAATTCATTTGATTGATTTTTACAGAAGCAGTCATTTTATATTTCTAATCATATTTTATGGCAGATCAGCATTATCTGACTAAAACTGAAGGCCTTTTATGAGGATGATTTATGTAATAATTGAGAAGAAGTCATTAAAAGTTTCTTTTTTTAATTTTAAAGAACAGTGGCCATATTTGAATGTGGATTATCATCATTTCTACAAACTTGAAAGATCCTCATGTAAGGATACTTCCTGTCAAGTTTTGATCAAATTCAATAAGTGGCTTTTCTATTTTTAGTAGTGGTGTCAATATTTGATGATCGACTGACATAATCTATATAAACCTGAATGGTGTTCCTTGCAGATGCTTTCTGTCCAATTTTATCAAATTATGTATACAGTTTTTGAGAAACTGCTCAAAGAGTTTTAATTTTATTTAGCAATGGTGACTATATTTTATATCACATACATAAATTTGAAAGCACACAATATAAATATGCTATGTGCCAAATATGGTCAAAATTGATTCCATAGTTTTTACAACATTAAAATTAGAAACTGTTGAGATGTTTGAAACTTAATGAATTCAGAGCCATGCCACAAACTCACTTGACCTTTGGCTGGATAATTTTATAACAAGTCCCTTGAAGGGTTGGACACTCTACTGGCTGAAAAGAATTTCCAAGAATTCAAGATAAGACCATTTCTTTTTAACAACCTGGTATTGAAAGTCCATCTCTAATATTCTTATGCAATAAGAAGATTTTCATGATGTCCACCATGTTGGATGTGAGATCAGTACCGTTTTAATTTAGGGAAAACTAAATATGACTAAACATTTAGAAGCAACAGTGATAAGATTTTCAAGCTGACCATCCAATTGGCCATATTGGAAGCAAGATTGGCACCATGTTAATTTAAGTCCAACTAGATATCATAAGAAGTCTATTGGTGAAAACCCCGTCAGTCAGACTGTTCATTCTGAAGGAATAGCAGTAACAAATTTTCTGGATGGCCACCATATTGGATGTCAGATAGGCACCATTTTCATTTATAACGGAGTCAATACGACTTTCCAATCAGGAGAAGAAGTGATAGGAAGATTGACAAGATGGCTGCCATGGTGGCCAAACTGGAAGTCAGATCAGCACTATTTTCATTTAGGACCAACTAGATATCACAAGTCTTTAGATGTCATGTCAATATGACCATCCATCCAGGAGGAGTAGTGATGATTTTCAAGATGGCTGCCATGGCAGCCATATTAGATGCAAGATTAGTACCATTTTCAGCTATGTATCATAAATCTGTGTATCATAAAATGTGTGCTTTACATGTAAGTAAAGTCCTAATGTCTGTAAACAGCTTTCAAACACATTAAGTTGGATAAAGCATCAACAGATTGGTGTTATTACATTTTTCTCTATTCTCTTCAATTAGTAAGTTTGGTGCAAATCCCATGTTGAAATGACAATCCATCCAAGATGAGTAGTGATGAAGTCTAAGATGGCTGCCATGGTGGCAATATTGGATGTAAGATTATCACCGTTTTCATCTAGGAACAACTTGAGACCATATAATATTTTAGTGCTAACTCCATGCTGATATGACTATCCATTCATGGCAATTAGTGATAACAAGATTTTCAAGTGGCTGCAATGGCAACTTGAATCTCAACTTGATTTTCACTTGCCCTCAAGATGAATGTGTGCATATGGTTTCAATGCAATCCTGTAAGTAGTTCAAGAGATGTGGCAATAACAAACTTTTGCTAAGTCAGATGACTTGCCATCCCATAAGCTTTCTTGGTCTATGACCAGTTGAGCTAAAACATCTACATGTAACTATATTTTTTCACAATCTTTCCAGTCTGATTTTCTGTTATTCTACCAAATAAACAAAACAATAAAAGTGACACATCTCTACAAAATGATCTTCCCAGCTCAAAGATACAACACAGCAATGACTCTACTCTCAGTTTTCTACAATATTGTATCTTCTTATTGGGATATTTCAAAAATTATATTTCCAATGTCTAAAGGGACATTTCATAAGCATCCTTTATCAGTCAGAATTACATTTCCAAAATAATGTGTATGTTTCATCACCAAATAAACATAAAGTAATCCTGTTACAACTATATTGGATATATGCAATAGATCAGAAAGAAAATTAGTTAATTAGTGCATTAAAACATCCAGATATAATTAAATAACTTACACCATATAAAAAATTGGAACAAAAATGGCACATTAAACAAAACAAAACAAAAAAAAAATACAAGTGCATGTGAATCATATATAAACTAGAATTCTGTGTTTATAACAGACATAAACTCAACCCTCCCTGCCTTGATCTCCACTTTGTTATTTGAGCCTCATTAGTTGACCCAATAGGGCAAGTACTTCCTTATGGAAAAATGTAATTTGGTACCATATGTACTCACTTATAGGTTGGGTCCAACTGCAAAACAACACAGAACCAGATCTGTCATTGGATAATGCACTTGCAGATCAGGGCTTATGCTGTTTGTTTTACCAATTAATCCTAACAAACTGTATAGATCCAGATCTACCAATGCATTATGTGATAACAGAACTGTGAGTAGTTTGCTGTTTGAGATGACTTATAAGTGAGTATATATGGTATTTACTTTTGTCTTACTGTTCCTAGTATCAGATGATTATACAATGGGGCTCTTAACAGTTTCCCAGCTGTGACACATGGGCTGGATCCCTAGTGGGGCAATCAAAAGTTTCCCAGCTAGGACACATGGGCTATGGGGCAATCAACAGTTTCTCATCTATGACACATGGGCTAGATCCCTTGTGCACCTCTCAAAAGTTTCTCAGTTATGACATATGGGCTAAATTTCTTGCTTTTAAGGATGAACTCTTGACCAAACGTCAGTTACATATTAAATGTGCATTTTCATATCTAGTATGTGTGTACAACCAGTAAAGTTGTTTGTGGGTAGAGAAAATGCAGGGGCATGACTGTGTTTGAAATGCTTTGCCATCTGGGTTACTGATAACATATGTCAATTCTCTGAGACATGAGACATCTTTAGGACTTGATGACCCAAGTTTTTTTTTGTCTTTTTCAATGGCATTATGTACGTACGTGCAGAGAGAATGTATCACAATAAGCATGCATGTCAGTGGAAGCTTGGAATTAAGTTTTACAATATAACATAATAAATATTAAAAAGGATTAACAACATTTTGAGAATATGTATTCAAATATAATGCAATAATATATAGAGATAAACAAAAAAAGTATCATTATAGTATTTCTCTACAGTTTAATCAGTCATAGTTAAAGCCATTTCATATTACTGCAGATGATAAGCAGATTGTAAATAATATCAGATCAGAAATTAGCCTCCCCTTTATCCATACAGTCAAATCAAATTTCTTCTTCACAAACCTGCAATATGTTAGAAATGTAAAGGTTTTGGAACTGTAAATACACTATCATGACTTAAAAGAACACTGACCATGTTTTCAGAAACATACTTTGTTGACAGAAAAGATAAGTTAAACTGAATGTGTACCTTAGAACTGTTGCTATGTATTCTCTTTTTGTTTTATGATGATCATACAGTATTCATGTCAGTATGTATCTGGAATTAACATGGTGGGCATTTATTTGTGAAACTTAATATAAAATTAAAAAGGAGATTTAACAAGCTGTGACAAAAATATAAAAACATAAAAAGAAATGATTATTCCGCCTAATTATTAGATGTACCAGAAAATGTGTCGTTTTCAATTCTGGATTTGCTGCTGTTTTAGTGTGTGTGTGTGTGTTTTGGATTTTTATCATAGCTTTAACACATTTCCAGTCATATCGCTAAATGTCTGCGGTGTGGCAGTTTATAGTTAAGTCTAGCACTGAGGCATCATGCCGCAGACATGTAGCATCATGTCCCACCCAGTCACGTTATCCTGACACCAGGCTGACCATTCCTAACACTAACCTCTCAATGCTGAGAGGCAAGTGAGGCAGCAGCTAGTACCATTTTTGTAAGTCTTTGGTATGATTCAGCTGGGGTTCAAACCTGTGACCTCCCGCATCTGAGGCAGATTCTCTAACAACTTAGGCCACTGGAGCAATCCTATTGCTTTAATATTAGTATTCTCCTCCCATGATTCACTGTGTTGTAAAATTTGTACTCCACTCTACCATCTAAAAAAATTAATTATTACTTAACTACAAGGCATTACTACTTTGAAAATACATAGTGCCTAATTAACTAATTAATGAGTATTCTGGTGAAATCTGATGGAAAAATATTATTTGATTAGGTATCTGAACAAGTCTTGGAGGATGATATAACGTATTAATACATTCAGAAGATAAATTTTCACACCCCTTTTTTCTTTTGCTTTGTAGTTATCAGATTGTTGAAATAAAATCTGTCAAATACTTTTTCTGTATTTTGTTCTTCTGTAGCTGTCATACATAGATGCATACAGAATAAAATATCCATAAAATATGCACATTAAAAATATACAAAATAAAAGAAAATATCATTTAACTGGCTCCATTTCCCTCTCTTTTCTTTGTTAAGGAACAAAAGTGATTACAAAATATTATTACATTCATGAATAGCTTTCTGTTGTTGTTCATGGTCATGAAGTCATATTTTTCACATCAATGAATAATTTATGTTGTCTGTATACAAAAAGGCAATGTTTTATTTCATAAATACTTGTTGTTATACTTGTGAGCTAAAAATATTTAAACGTTATTAATGAAAGATGTACTTTTCAATTTCCTGCTAAAATAAAATTTTACTATAATTTGTTATAAGATTTTGATCTTAATATAAAGCTATATTAGCACTGTAACAAATTCTTCAGTGAAAGAGACACACCTGTAAGACATGATGTGACATTGTAAAAAATTCTACAGTGAAAGAGACACGCCTACAAGACATGATGCAACATTGTACTAAATTCTACAGTGAAAGAGATACACCTGTAAGATATGATGTAACATTGTACTAAATTCTACAGTGAAAGAGACACACCTGTAAGACATGTTTTCTCCTTAAAAAATAATGTAGTGATGATATTACTCTAACTTTCTATAACCCTTTTAACATATTTGGGGTATATTTAATTAGATTTCATGTATTATCTACACAAGCCTAACCATAGTATTTATCACTATCCCTCCATAAATATATGTAAATGTATCCCTAGCCCCCTTCCTCTCTGCAACCTGGACAGTTATCATTACGCCTGCCCCCAATCACACACATAACCCAATGCCTACACATACAAAACACTGCAACCTGGGGAATCAACCAAAATGCCGACCACCCCAACCACATTAAAAAGCATGACATACATCTTAAAGCAAGTTGGAGGAGATGCCATATATCATGCATGAATATATATTCAGATGGGTAGGATAAGATACTTTCTTTCTGCTGACCACCCAACCATGTCAGAAAGCTTGATGTATATATCTTAGCCATATGGTAAGAGTTGCCCAATATTATACGCACACTTGTTTGAACTGATAGGATACAATGCCTTCCACCTTGTATGGGGATAATAAAGAACTCTCATCATTTATAAACATAAAGTAATCATGACACAATAATCTATGCTATATTTTTTTTATAAATTAAAAGAAAATCAGTTTTACATGTATTATAATATTAAGACTGTCACAGCAAAATACCAAATACATTATCCATAACTATGACAGAACATAGTTACAAACTTATTACAAGAAAAAACATCTTTGCATGTACAATTTTTGTACAGAAAAACAGTAAAACACTGAGAAAACGTCACTATATAAATGATAAATTTAAATGAATCAAATGTAACCAATAAATGAACAAGTTAGGGTAAACTATATTACCATATAGAATATAACAATAAAATATATATTCTAAATATGTGCTAAGATAGTGTAAAAATGTATACATATATAAAAGGAAAATGATGATTAAGTTTTACAACAACTTGATAGGATATTTAAAACCACATCATATTAATGTGGCTGAGTCAGTTTTTATAATGAGATAAAAGAATAAATGGAGAAAAGTAACACACACACACACACACACACACACACACACACACACACACACACACACACACACATATCTGTAAACTCACATACACACACAAACATGGACAAACATAAAATCCCTGATTTTATATAAAGTTACTTTCCTTTCTTTTGTAGTCCCATCAATCATAATGTGAAAATTTGCCAAGTATTCAGAATTTTCTGGTTTTGTGTGTGTATATATATATATATATATATATATATATATATATATATATATATATATATATATATATCTATATCTATATATATATATCTATATA
>JAECUM010070790.1:10000-12175 GCA_016617855.1 Megalonaias nervosa | reverse complement strand
CACACACACACACACACACACACACACACACACACACACACACACACACACACACACACACGGGAACGAAGCTGAACAAAATATTTGTATATTTTAAGATTACATAAATATTTACATTTGTGACGTATTGAAATAAATGGCACAAAAAATTTGTTGCTCATTCCATATGCATCCATAGATTTCCCTTTAATTTATGCACAGTACAATTGTAGCCAATACACGGGAACAATATTATAAACGAAATTAATACAGTACAAAAGAATTGAATTGGTAAAAGCTTCATTTATTAACTAGAGGAAATATTATGACACGATAAAATCATATTTTAATTAACAGGGTAAAATACGAAACAAAATAGTTAAATTTTATAGCAAATTTATTTAATTCAATTAATTTAAATTCTAGTTTTTTACACTTTAATCAGATTAAAGGGTTCAAGAGCGCCAGTAACTATACTTTCCAGGAGTATGATGCAATTGAATGTAGACAATGTTCTGACGTAATTATATAGACATGTGGACAATGTCTTGAGATAATTATATAGACATGTGGACAATGCCATGACATAATTATATATACATGTAGTCAAATCCGTATACTAAAGTCCTTTTACTGTATGAAGGTCGACATACTGTCATAGTATGTCTACATAACCATGTCAACATATTGTAATCGACAATTCCTCTTCTTGACGAAAAAAAACGTCGCCTTGATCACGTATGCTGTACAAATATCACATCATTACGATGGCGGCGTAGCACGTCCTTAGCTTCTCGCTTTTTAATGTACCAAATCTTGCTGACTGCACCCAAGAAACTTGTTTAGCATATAGTTTGCCGTATTGAGGTGTGCTTCTGCTGTAATATTCACGTTGCAACGAATTTCTCAGCGTGCTTGCAAAGTATCTTATTGCATTGAAATTGAAGTTCGTTTACAAATTTTTTCTTTCCAGACACCTCCCATTGTGTATTGGATATGTATCTGTACTCAGATTAGTATGCAGACCTTTTCATTCTGGCTTGCAACAAACACGTCATTTTAAATTGATTACGCAAACCGCCTCGAAACACCTTCCTCTGCGTTAGAAATACTTTTAATTTTGTTGTACAATAGCAGGCAGCTTAATTATGAAAAATAACAATAAAACTGACTTACGTTTGCTTGATTTATGCGTTTTATATTGTGTTTATTTTTTAATTGTATTTGAGTAATTTGTATTAATTATTAAAAGACAATTAGTCGAGGATCCACGTGATCATGATTACTATGTATTTAAAACACGATTCGAGGGATATGGTGTTACTTTCGTATAGACTCACTTTTTATAGAATTATAATTCTGATTTTAAAACAAAAATATATTCATGTATGTTTTTACCAATCTCCTCCCCTAGCTGTTTTTTTATCAGAGCCTTTGGAGATCGTCCAGTGCCTTTGGAAATGGTCCAGCCTTTGGAAATGGTCCAATCGTTGGAAATGGTCCAGTGCCTTTGGAAATGGTCCAGTCGTTAAAGGCGGTTCATACCATAAAAAAATACAATTAAAACAAAGAAAAGACAAAAGCAGAATTAGTGTGATTATGTAGAGTCATCCATTTTAGGTGTATTTATCTGCTTTTGCGAAAAATTACGTTTTTGTCGGTGCTGGATTTGTGAAAATGTATCGGCTGAGATGCGGGTTGTATTCTGCTCTTATGTTCGTAATTGCACATTTGACCCTTGAAACACAAATTATTTAAGATCGGATACACCATAAATAAAACCGAATTCATGATATTCTGCAAATGTGTCCTTTATATAAGTATGCGAATTATCAGGTGACTGTTGCCATGGTTCATTGAAAGTATTATGGAGTGGCTGTCAGTTTGTCCGTCTGTCCTGTTAACTCATGAATAAGATATAAAAATATTTGATTTAGCCAAGCGCACTTGTTTTAGACAACTTAGATAATATACAGTGTAATAATTCAACTGAGAATGCAGTTAAAGTGTCCAGGAAATAAAATTTGTGCGACAATAGCCGGTGGAGTAAAAGATCAAAGTGAAGCAAAGACAAATTACACAAAGGCTATTTAATGCTATATTCAATCAATATATTGAATATGCTATTTGAAAAATAAATTTATATTTATTTGGTACGAAACCAGTCCTTTAAACATTACAGCATTTTTGTAAAAA
>JAECUM010070790.1:0-5000 GCA_016617855.1 Megalonaias nervosa | reverse complement strand
GTTCGGAAACTCTTATTAAGGGACAATACAAATGTTATTTATCCATGGTCATAGGTAACACATCCCCAATTAGTCCGATGGAGCATGGAGTTTAATGACGTCTGAAATGGTGATAAATTCATGAATAATTCTTATTGCTGTTTGTTTTGAAAAATTCAAGACAGTAAGATTTCTTGCCTACGAACTAAAAATACATTTTATTAAAGATTTCAAAACCGTCATTTATTTCCACGCAGCCAGAATTTAGAATTAACATCGCCACAAATAACCTACACTCACTGAATCGGCATTTGTTTGGCACTTTTCTATTTTGAGCATTTGCAAATGTTTCATGTTTTCATGTCCTTGATATTTATAAATGGGGCAAACTTGCTTAAATCTTCAGTCTCGCAAAACGTCCCACTGAAGAAGCTCGAGTACAGTTTTTTTTTTTTTTTTTTTATATTCCTGCTGGATATATCAATGAATGAGTTAAATATATTAACATGGATTTACTCCTAACTCAAAACGGCTTAGACGTGTCTATTGTCAACAATCAAAAACTTCCTGGTATCTACATTGATCAACATCTCAGCTGGAATGCACAAATCGATCACCTATGTGCAGTGGTAGTCAAAAGAATAACTCTGTTAAAATTGCTCTCGAGATTTCTACCTCCTCAATCACTTGAACTTTATTTTTGGAGATATATACTACCACTGATAGACTACGGCTGTACCATATGGGGAAACACATCCAATTATAATCTGTCCAGAATTTATATACTCCAGATAAGGGCAGCCAGAATAATATTGAAACTTCCGGTTATGACTCCCTCGAATGTTTTTCACGTCTACAATGGCTCTCCATACAAAAACGCATTCTTTATTTTAAAGGAATCAAGACATATAAGTCTTTAAATGATCTTTCTCCAGCTTATATCTCTAACCTAACTGAACTAAGATCATGAAATACCGAGCGTAATCCCCGATCGACGACTAACAACGATCTTCAGATTCCATAGTCGAAAACCAACCATTTTAAAAGCTCATTTACTGTATCAGCACCTACTGTATGGAATTCATTACCATCGAGGATACGTAATTCTAATTCCCTCGCTTCTTTTAAAATATCGTTAAATTAAATTCTTTCTTGACCAACTGGAATGACATATTAAAGTCTCTGAATAGAAAAGTTTATCATTGAATCCCAAATTAAAATGTCCATGTCTTATTCGATGTATGCAATACGTACGACTTATGCTGAAATGTATGTACATGTGTACAGAATATTGTTCATATGTGTATATGTTTCCCAGTATAGTCACACATATTCATTGATGTTAAATATGTATGAATGAACGTGCGACGATACCTGATTATGTTTAAGATCTCCTATTTTTTTAACACAGCCAATTAAAAAAATTTAGGACCACATGGCAGATGGATCAGTCATGATCAAATGTGTTATCCTCGTTAAAGAAAGTTTATTTTTATTATTATTATTAATATTATTATTATTATTATTATTATTATTATTATTATTATTATTATTATTATTTTTGTTGTTATTATTATTATTATTATTATTATTATTATTATTATTATTATTATTATTATGAATGAATGAATGAATATGAACAAAATAAAACGTACGTAATAAAACAATCATATCTGTTATCTAATTTTAAACAATTACGTATCATGTCTCTCCATCGCAATTTGCTACGCCCTAGCGACGAGGGAATTTATATTTTTCGTATATTCTCTAACATAATAAACAAACTATTCATATTTTAGCGGCAAACATATTACGGTCATTTTCACAGATTTATTCCAATGATATATTCTTGTTGAACTCAGCTGAGGTTGTTTGACAAGGTCATATTCAAGGTTACGATATAGCTGTAAAGTAACATTGATTATACTCTTTTATTATTGCATTTCCTCTCACTTTGTCTGGTCTCAACTCTGTATGGTGGATGAAAACTTAAACCTCTAAAACCTCTCTTCTACTGCTACTACTGATGATGATGATGATGATGATGATGATAATAATAATAATAATAATAATAATAATAATAATAATAATAATGATGATGATGATGATAATAATAATAATAATAATAATAATAATAATAATAATAATAATAATAATGTGTTTGTGTGTGATTTGGATTTTTAATGCAGACATGCTGCATCATGTCCCACCCAGTCACATTATCCTGACACCAGGCCAACCAGTGCTAACACTAACCTTTTAATGCTAAGCACCTAGCGGGGCAGCTGTTAGTATCATGTTAATAAGTCTTTGGCATGACTCTGCCGGGGTTCGAACCCGTGACCTCCCTCATCCGAGACGGACGCTCTAACCACTAGTCCACCGGAGTGGTTATTAACAACAACAACAACAATAATAATAATAATAATAATAATAATAATATTATTATTATTATTATTATTATTATTATTATTATTATTATTATTATTATTATTATAAGTTGTAGTATTATTATTAGTATTATTATTAGTATTAATACGAAGAAAGCATAGGAACAATACATAGTAATCTTGAAAAAGGAATATAAAAATGTAATTAGACAATTTTCATGTTTTATGTTTAGATGATTAAAATAAAAACGCGCACAAAAATGTGCTCCTTTACAATGTTAACGCAATGTATTTACATTGAAACTAATGTCTGAAATTTCGAGAGACTAAAAGTTTTGAATTCAAGACGTTCCTTATGTCATTTTAAAGATAATGTGTGTTCAAAGAATTGCACAGATTAAGCCAGGTGGTTATATGTAAGATGTACATTTGTTTTGAAACGTTGTCATTTGGTAGTTGTTGGAATTTTTAAAAAATATACCTCCAATAATATATGTGATAATTCGTAGCAGTATTTTTAGTTTCCTATAAATTATTTGCTTCATTCCTCAGTTATTAAAATCCCCTTTGGATGAATTGTGTGGGATGAAAATGTATGTTCTTTTATAGAAAAGAAAGGATGTCTTGGAAAGTATGAGGTCTAAGACATTTTTAATAATATGGAACCTTTATAAATTTAGGCTTAATAAACCGATTCTATGACCTTCTCTATCAGCATTTGGTAATACAGTATACTGAAAAAAAAGATATGTTTTTATTCCAGACACTAAAACAAAATGCATTGATTACCTAATTGGATGAGATAGCCGAATGATTGTGAAAAAAGCAAATAGTCGTGGACAATATAAGTTGATCATTTTGATGTATTAAAAAGATATAATTGTCATTTTAAAATTTATAACTAAATAACGGTGTCCTTGTAATGTACGAAATAATCTCAGCACAGAATATTTATATATGAAATATTTCATTCTAGGAGAAGCAAATGTCATGTATGCAATAAATTTTGTCAGAGGCTCTACATTTATTACAATGATGGATTACCACATTAAACGTGTGTCGTACGTCTGTGTATACAAGTTAGTTTCATCAAATATGGTCCTATCATAATCTAGAAAAAATTATGAGATTTTTATTTTCTGAATTAGAACAAAAGTTTGCAAACGAAAAAAGTGCCTATTTAAATCGACTTTAAAAACAATATCTTTACAGTGTCATCGATAAAATGGCACACAAATTACTGTACACAACATTCGGTTGTATACGTTTAGAAATATAATGTAGTCCAGTTATGAAGCAAAACTTCTTTTCTTGCAATATAATTTGTCTCCTGTTCTGTCATGACAATGTTCATTACTGTTATAGCAAATTATATTAACTGCTATAATAATGTTTATTAACTCTTATAACAATGTTTATTAACTGTTATCAGAATGTTCATTAACTGTTATAACAATGTCAACTGTAATAACACTGTTCAATAACTGTTTATAACAATGTTCATTAACTGTTACAACAATGTCAACTGTAATAACAATGTTCAATACTTGTTCGTTTTATTCCCAATCTTAGTTGCACAGTATATAGTGTTGCTTCCCATTCTATTTGCAACGAAATATATATATATATATATATATATATATATATATATATATATATATATATATATATATATATATATATATATATGTATATGTATATATATATATACTAGAATATTCAAATAAACAGACGTTTGTAACTGTTATATTTGATACTGAAATGAGCAACTATTTTACAGAGAAAAAGAAATAGAAAAACATGACTGCATTTTAGGTTTAGCTGGGAACGGGTATTTTAAGGCGTTGCACGTTGCCAATAATAATAAACGTTACAAGTTAATAAATAAATAAAAGGTAGCACATTCTGACAGTTTTATTTCTTGGTTTTTCGTGCCATGCGGTTTTATAATTATGTATCTCTTGTTCTTTGTTGAATAATTTCTTTGAAAACTAATTCTCACAATTAGCAATGTTATGATCCTAAGTTGTAATTGTTACACTCATCCAACAAAGAATTCTGCCGTCTAAGAAACGAAAATACAGTAACACAGATTTAGCGAAAGAATAATGAATATTTAAATAGTGGTAAAGTTATTAAAAACGCAGGAAATAATAGGAAATTCAAATATGATAACGTTACCTATAAAATAAGCCATTAATATGCTAGTTTAGATCCACTAAACTGAGCATACCGTTTAAGTAATTTGCACCTGTCACAAAGCTTCACACACACACACCCCACCCCACCCCAAATAAACATGAACGTGATATACAAAATAACAATTATAAAATAACGATATTGAGGCTGTAGGCGGCATAGATAAACGGTAAAAGTCAAGATTTTAATCCAATTTTGCCACATTTTAGAGGATTATTTTTCAGTGTGCGGAAAGTGAAAATGAAGAAAGAAAAATGAAAAAATTAACGAAACTCGTTTTAAAACAATCTTTAACACTAAATTCGCGTTCAAAAGGTCAACTCAATTCTTATGGCCACATAAACGTAATGGAAGCTTTGGACATTACTTTTTTAAGCTTTTTCAGTTTTGAAAAGAATTTTTTTTTTTTTTTTTTTTTTTTTTTTTCACCAA
>JAECUM010070789.1:0-23092 GCA_016617855.1 Megalonaias nervosa | reverse complement strand
TGCAGTTATCTCCCACCACATTGGTAACTTAGGTTAAAACGAATAAAAAGCAAATCTTCAACCTTTGTCTGTTAGGACTTCTCCATCATTTTTAAACATTATTTCTTTTTGTTTCAAACATTGAAAAGATTATTTTGTTCTGAAACTTTTATTCATATGATTTCATCAAAAGCCATTGAAATTAACATCAGTCTCCAGTTCTTATTACACAAGAGTCCAAGCCAAGTGTATTTCTTTGTTGGAGTTATATGTGTGTACTTGGACCAAATTAATATTTTGTACTGGTGATACCTTTCCGTTTTCTTACTTCTGTTGCTTTTCATTAAACACTTTTGTTGACTTTATACACGAATGGAACTTCTTCACTTTATTCTTGAGTGGAATTTCTTCAATAAATTCTCCTTAGGAGACAGGAATAGTGATGTGATGTGATGTGATGTGATTATGATTTTTAACGTAGCTTTAACAATTTTTCAGTCATATCGCTACGATGTCTGCAGTGTGGCAGTTTATAGTGATGTCTAGCAATGGGGCATCATGCCGCAGACATGTAGCATGATGTCCCACCCAGTCACATTATCCTGACACCAGGCCGACCAGTCCTAACACTAACCTCTTAACGCTGAGCGCCAAGCGAGGTAGCTGTTAGTACCATTTTTGTAAGTCTTTGGTATGACTCGACCGGGGATCGAACCCACGACCTCCCGCATCCGAGGCGGACGCTCTAACCACTAGGCCACCGGAGCGGTCAGACAGGAATAGAGATTGCTTACAATATGCTTTTTGGAATGGAGGAACTGGTGTCAGAAAATCTTGTCATTAAAGCCCTTTATGGAGGACTCAGCAGATAATTGTCCTCTGTTTAGGGAATGAGAAAACCATAATCTTATTTATGTTTGAATGAAATGTACGGATCCGAACTGTACAAAAATGATAGTATTCTCTTACCACAAGTGAATGTGTTGGCACTTTCTGTCAAATAAATTTAAGTAGCACAAAAGCCTGCAAAGTAACTATTCCCTGTCTAGACAGTGTGGTTATAGATCTGTAACAAAAGTAGTTGTTAAATAGGCAGATTCTAGACCAAACCGAAAATTCTCCTATAAAACTTTCTATTTTGTAATTTTATTAAGGAGTCATTTTCAGCTCAAAATAAGACTAAAAATATTTTATTGGAGTGGCCAGAAATTTTTTTTCGATCTTGGAGAGGACACCCCACCCCCTTCCCAAAAAATTGGAGACCTCTAGATTTCTAAACATCTACTACTGTTGTAACCATATTTTATGATAATCTTTTTCATACCTGCTGACTCTCATTGGTAGGATATCTGTTAAGATACTATCAATAATACGAAACTCGCGTATTAAATCATTCATATCATATTTTACACCTCGCAAATAAGATCGTATCTGATCAAGTAATTTTTCGTAAGTAATACTACTATCTTACAAGCGTTCTTTTTCGTCTCAAGCCTGGGTTCAATCTTCTTACATGCCGTATAAAGAGAGACACCGATACCAGATATAATTAACAAAAATGGATTTAATAATGATCCACTTGAGATTATACCAGAGCTAGTCATTAACAATGGCAAATATGATATTACTCGAAGCATTCTACTGTAATACCTATAACATTGTTTAACACACCAAAGGTTTTTATGATAAAATTTATAATATTGCATTAGAGCGTCAGTATCTTGTTTTGAAATATTTTCTGAAATACGATTGAAATCGATGATTTGTTTTTTCATTATATAATTTTTATACAATATTAAAAGCTCTAGCACCAACAATCGAATCGAGAAACTCACGGAACTTATTATTGTTAGGATCAGCTAAAAACTCTCTGTATTTATCATAAACATCTGACGAAGTATCATCATATCGTTGATCTGTTAGTACATATTGTTTCTTTAACCACGCGTATGAATCAAAACTATTTCCTATTTCACTCTCGTACAAATCTGTTTTATTTACCAAATTACTGTAATCGATTTCTGTTTCATCAATATACCCTAATACTAAGCTCAACTGATCTAACGTGAAATTTTTGAGAACAAGATGTTGCCTGATAATTGCATATGCGACTACGAAATTTGCTAGCATCAATTTCTTAAGCTGATCTAGTTCAATTGTAAGAAGACCAACAGCAGAAGCTACTTTTAACATTATTTTTTCATATGGTTTTGTGAGTATTGTTTTAATTTCATTGTAATAATTCCGTAACGACAATTGTCTAGAGTACTGGAATGATGGGAATGGAATATTATCTTCTTCACCTATGTCGTAATAAGAATCGGACTTTACTTCCAACTTTGTTTGATTGACTTCTTCAAAAAACTTTTTTCGCTTATCATGACTAAGATTACTAATTTCATCATCAAAATTTTTGATTATTTTTAGAGACTTGTTAACAATAATCGGATCAAATTCTGGGTCTTTTTTACGTATCATTGGCAAAATTGCGTTTGCGTACACTTTAATAATTAACTCTAGGTCTGACGTCGTAGTAACGATCTTAACCAAGGTTTTTTTGTCATGGTAGTACATACCGAGATGTTTAAAAATATGTCGTTTTTCAAAACTATCATATACATTTTTTTTTTTTTCATTTTAATTTTTTTATTTTCCGCTGGTTTGTCAAGACGAGCATGATTTTCGTTTATTCGTCTTTCTTCCAGTGTTGTTCTACTATAATGTCGTACTTGTAACAGGTCTGCTCTAATTATTAAATCTATGTTATACGAATTAAGCTCGAGCAATATTTTTTTTAGCAGGGTTTCAACTTGTTTTTGTTCTTCTAGACAATCATCAGGATGACAGTATCTGCTTATAATATCAAAGTTTTCTATTGCTTTTTTCAGTTGTGGTCCTCGCATATATATAACGGGAATAAAATTAGCAACATTTTCTGGCAATGTTGGACTGTTTAATGATTCGATGCCAATTTTTTTCAAACTTTGGATTAATTTTGCTATTTCATTAACGGTTTCAACATCTTTGTTGGAGTTAAGAATATTATCATAAAATTCTTCGCAATGGTTATAATTAGAGGTTCTGACATTATTTTATAGCATTAGATTAAATTTGATCATCGAGTGTGTATATTTGAAATGCTGTCAGTCCTGGAAATGGATGTTTAGCGGCAATAACATAAACTCGAAAATACAAGTACTTGTTAACAGTGTTTTCTGTCGGAATCGTAAAATATTGTGTTGTTGTAATATACGTGTCTGTTGTGCTATACAATGTTGCCCAATTAATATCATCATTTGATCCTTCCAATCGCCAATTATAAATTTGACCAACGCTAGGATTTAATCGACCTCACAAATGAAATTGCCAAATAGCAACTGCAGTGGGACATTTAATTTTGATCCAAAAATTTTCAACTTCTCCGTTGGTCGTCCACTCGTGTCTATCAGAGAAAGAGTAATAAGGATACTTTTCAGGATAATATGCTGATGCTCTTACCTAAAAAACCCAACTCGGTTGTCAGTTTCCTTATAAAGTGTTGGAATATACCCAACATTGTTTTTGGTTCGTTTTATACCACTAGACAGACTGTCAACATACGCTTTATTTGTCAGATCATTAGGGTTAACTGGAACATACGTAGTAGTTATTTTTTTGTCTCTCATGTTTATATTGCCTGTCACTGGTCCACCAGATTTCTTAAAATATGGGGTAAGTTCTCCTTTTAACTGAGCATAACTAATAGCATCAGTTTCATTAGCTGGGGGTGAGGTTGTTGGTAGTCCAGTTATTTTTGAGTTATTGCTCATTGTAAGGTCACCTGTCATTGTATCGCCAGCTTTGTTAAGTTTATTATCGTCAACAGATTTTAGTTGCGCATAACTTACCGCTTGTGTGTTATCAACATTTGCTGGCGGATACGTAGTTTCTAAATTTATTATTTTGTTACCTGACATGTTAATATTACCTGTAACCTTTCCACCGGTTTTATTAAATTTAATATCGTCAACATATGACAACTGCATATAACTCACAGCTTGAGTTTGATTTAAGTTTGCTGGTGGATATCCAGTCTCTAAATTTATAATTTTTTTCCCTGACATATCTAAGTTACCGCTTAAAGTTCCGCCTGTCAATGATAGTTTATTCTTGTCGACGGATTTTAGTTGTGCATAACTAACAGCTTGTGTACCAACAACATTTATTGGCGGATAATTTGTTTCTAAACCTAGTACTCGTTGATTTGATATAAACAGGTTTCCTGTCATTGTGTCGCCAGATTTTTTTTTAGGTAACCTGGTAAATCAATATTGCCGTTTGTTATTGTTGTTGTACTTACAGCTGATGAATCTCTTATTAATGTTCCAACTTTTTTATAATAGCTCATTATTTATTTAATATAACATAAAATTGTTAACATTAGTCAGTTTAATATAACATAAAATGTATAACAACAATGGCAAAATCACTGATATTAAATTTTGATACAGAGCGGTTGGTGAAACATAAACATAACAATGAACTTCCAGATTGTCATTATCTTATTGTTGGACGAACTGGATCGGGAAAAACAAATTTGCTCATGAATTTACTTCTTGGAGATAATTTTAACTACAATTGAGTTTATATTTATATAATTAATCCACAGCAAGATAAGTACGAGCTACTAAGCGAATATAATAACAAACTTCGTGATGATCTTGATGCTGGTGAAGATTTTTTTTAATATCAAACAACCAGAAGAACTTGTTCCAGCTAATCAACTTGATTCGTCCGAGCATAAGATAGTAGTTTTTGATGATATTCCGCTAAATAATGTAGAGATGAATAAAATAAGATTCTATTTTTCACTGTCACTTAATAAGAAATGTAATTCTGTTTATTTAGCCCAAGGTTTTTATAATGTTGACAGATTTATTCGGCGAAATACTGGTTGTTTTATATTATTTCTGGGACTGGACAATGTTGACGTTAGAAATATTGCAAACGAGCAATGTGGCGACGTAACAGAAGATAAATTTATCGAACTTTATCATAAAGCGACAGCGGATAAATATAACTTTTTCTTATTTGATAAACTTACACATGATCCAACTAAAATGTTTCGCTGTTGTATTGAAAATTATCTGCAGTAAGTTTTTGTTTTCGACAGTCTTAATTTTATAAAATTTATATATAATAAAATGGAAAGACAAGCAAAGTACAGAAAACATATAGAAAATCTAAAATACCTTGTTCAGTCTAAAGCTGAACTTAGGTAGATGATCCAACAAGCACGACGTGGCCAAGTGGCTGCAGCGGAAACAGCAGCAACAGTTCTCAAACCAGTTACTGAAGCACTACTTGGGAAACAACCTGAAACTAAACCGCTGTCAGAAGAAGAACTTAAGCGACTACACGAAAAGGGTTTACTTGGATTAGTCAAAGAACAACAAGAAGCAGCTGCTGCAAAAATTGTTGCTAGATCTGCTGAAGAAAGAAAAAGAGTGGCTGAAGAACTTTCAGCACATATTCTTAATCCTGTTATTAGACAAGCTGAAATAGATCGGCTTATTAATAATCCACTTGAATTTGAACGACGATTAGCAAGTTTAACAGTTGGGCCGATTAGAAGAAAGTTAGAAGATATAACGAAAAAAATTGAAGAATCAGGAGATGTATTTCAGGAGATGTATTTGAGAAAACAATCTTCTCCAAGAGGATTATCACAAGTTGAAGAGGATTTAAAAAATAGAAATAACAAAATAGAAGATATTGAGTATAAAATATTTAACTTACACTATAATTTTAAAGATTCGAGAGTATACGATATTCAAAAAGAAAAATATAATGCTGGCGAAAAAATTGCAATGTTAACGAAAATATCGGAGGATAATAAGAAACAGATCGATTTGGTAGTACCGGAAAATAACGAATATTACAAAGCTATTAAAAAATACCGACAAGGCATTATCGCCGATCTTTATATCAAAGCTCTTAATCAAATAATTAATGAAAAAAAGTTCAGTCATCACACTAATGTTTTGAGTACCATAGCAAAAGAAATAGATTTAAAAAGAGTACCAGCTGCGAGTCTGGTGGAAACTGATAGACCAGCAGAGATTGAAAAAACCACTAGTTGTATTACCAGCGGAAACTGAAAGTAAAAAGAACATTAAAAAAATGACAGCAGATAAAATAAAAAAATTAGAATACGATACTTTTATGGAAGAAAATAATATTAAAGATGTTGATAATATTAATAAATGGTCACAAAGTAAATATGATGATTTTATTGAAGAATTAGATGATATTTATAAAAATGGAATAGAAGCTTATAATAAAATTGATGAAGCTGAAGGAGAAGCTCTTAAAAAATTTTCTAAACATGATAGAAATGGTGTTATTGCTAATAATTTAATGTTTACGGTGAGGAAATTTAGAGATGGAAAATCTAAATATGCAAAAATTTATGACGAGTTTGAATATAATGAGAATATTCGCATGAGTAAAAGATCTGGAACTGGTGTAAAAATATTTACATCAACTGCTGAAATGATAGGCAGATTAATGCTGCTGATGTCATCAAAAGAAGCTGGAAATATTGGCACTGAAATTGACAATGAAATTATTGATATACTTGATCATTTAAGATCGGAAAATTTATTAACATCTGATGAATACGAAACTTTACATAGCGATTTAATAAAAATCGCAACGACTTAATTTTATAAATACTAATTTTGTAAAAATATAATAAATAACAATGTCAACAACATTATTACTAGACTCTAGCACGGCTGCGATAGCTAACGCGGAAGATAGCGCAAATTTTTCAGTAAATTATATTCCGCCAATACAACTTGATACTGAAAAACAGTATGAAATTGGACTAAATTCATGCACATGTTGGCATTCCATGGCTAACGTAAAAACTGGAGTAAACGATGAATTTGATTTTACTTTAACTCCAGCTCCAGGACCTACGTGGAAATCAGTTAAAATTCCGCAAGGAGCCTACAATGTAATTGATTTAAGTAACACGATACGCGAATTAATAACGAAAACTGGAGGAGTTTCAGACAATTTTGAACTGGTACCAAATTATAACACATTACGCGCCAGAATAACATTAAAATATAATTTGATAATAGATTTTTCATCAGCAACAAGCATAGCGTCGCTGATTGGATTTACTCACAAGCAATATGGATCAGCCACAGAACAAACTATAACATATGACGGTGATCTGCCAGTAAATATAACTGACGTAAACACAATATTAATAAATTGCTCCATTGCATCTGGATCTTACTCAGCCCAGGGTAGTAAAGGGCAGACAATATATAGTTTCTCATCAGATGTTCCACCGGGATCGCTCATGCAAATTAGTCCGCGGCAAGTTATTTATTATCCGCTAAATGTTGAAAATCAAATAACAGCAATAAATATGCAGTTGACAGATCAATCTGGACGACAGCTGGATCTGAATAACGAGGTTGTTACTTATTACCTGCACCTACGAGCGCAATAAAATTATGCAACCTCAGATATAATGAAACAAAAAAAATTTTACCGAAGAAAAATTATTGGTGGATTTTTGGGAAATAAATTTGCTAAAATTATTGAAAATGTCCCGGGAATAGCGCGTAAAGTTGCACCAATTGCACTTGACGCGTCAAAAGCTTTTGCAACTGGGGCTGCATCTGCTGCTGGAACTGCGGTGGGACAAAAAATAGCTGATAAAATTAAAGGCGAGAAACCACCGACAATCAAACAAGTTATATCAGAAATCGCTCCAACAAAAGAAACTCAACGTGTCATGATAACAAGAACAAAAAAACTTTTATCACCAATGGCAGAGCAGATTATACAAAAGTTAATATCTACAGCAACAGCGCCGCAATAATAAAATTTTATGTAATTTAATAAATAAAAAATGTCTGTTAAAAATTATCTCGATTTAGCAGAAACTTATGACATTGATGACACTGTAACAGAATTTGAATATATTGAATATCTCGACGAAAATTCTAATGAGCCAAATAAAGCTGGTGTCAGAACATTTAATACCCGAGACGAAGATGTATTTCTGCTGCCACACAAAGCAATGTTGGAAGTTCGCGGTTAGATTATGACAATAGCTAATCCACCTGTCGTAATTGCAGATAACGCAGAAGTAGCTCTTACAAATAATGGCTGGTGCTTATTTAAAAGTGCCAGATATCAGCTGGCCAATCAAACTGTTGAGGATATTTCGAGCCTACAAGTTGCAAGTACAATCTTAAATATTATTTCGTTTTCCGACGATTACTCCAGATCGACTGCAACTAATATGATGTGGTTTAAAGATATTGGAATCGGTACAGCTTTATCAGGTGAGCTTTTTGCAAAAGGTGTTTTGGTACATGGTGCTGATGCCGCTGCAGATGTTGCAATTGTAAGAAATTTTCTTATTGTTAATGCCACTGCTTTAGGTATAGCTGCAGATGCTAACGTAGACGCTACAAGAGTTTCATTTACTGCTATTTGTAATAATCTTGGTATAACACCACCAGGTGCAGCTGCGGACGGCGTTGCAATGTTAAATTTAGTTAACGGGACAATTAGCGTAAGAAATCCACGTTACAATGAAGGTTATGCTAAGAGAAAGGCACTTGCAGCAGAATCACGTCAAATTACAATGATGCTGCCGTTAAGTACAGTATTTGGATTTTGTCGCGATTACAATAAAGTATTTCGTGGAGTTAAACATACACTTATTTTAGATCGAGCAGAACAAAACGACTGCCTGTTTAGGTCAGGCGGAGCTGATGCACAGTTTTTCATAAACAAACTTGCGCTGTGGATGCCCCGAATAACGCCGACAGTTTCAAAATCGCTCGAATTAGACGAAGTTCTTTAAAAATATACAAAGAAGATTTATTTTCAGCAACATAAAATATATCAAACGGCAGTTCAAATACTACCGACTACACTTGGCGAGTCACAACAACGTCAACTGAACAAAAGCTACGGCAATTATTTGTTGTATTTCAGCAACAAGCGCGGCGTGGTAACCAATAACAAAATAATGCAATATTTGATAATGCTGATGTTAGGCGAATATATGCTAGAATAAATTGAAAGCAATATCCAGAACGAGCGATAGAATGCAATTTTGCAGATGATGCTAATATAAATATTACTAGACCTTACATGTACTTGCTCGACGCAGTGCAAAAATATCAGGACGTTGGAGACGGATCTCAGATATCAGTAGAGGAATTTCGTACTCTTTATCCGATATTTTATTTTGATGTTAGTAAACAAAATGAAAGAGATGTAATTTCAACTGCTGATATTGAAATTACTTGGACACTCGGAGCAGTTCCAGTGGCACAGTTGTACGTGTACGCGTTAGGGATCAGCGATAGATCTGTTACAATCGACTTTATCGAAGGTAAAATGTCGGTGCAAGTTTAATCTGTAATCTGTATATAATGACAAAATATATTGTAAAAGAAATATATTAGACTGATGGTCAAGTTAAAAAATTATCAGCTGCTGTTTCTAAACAACGGCAGGTATCATTAAAAGTCGACCCTAGCACTGATGGTGCCTTGGGTATATTAACAAAATTAATGTTAACCAAAAAACAAGTAAATAAGTATAACCGCGGCAAACCTTTTGTTTTAAATTTAAGTGCCACACAAATAACAGCGATGCCAAAACAAGGTGGATTCTTTGGTCCGGCACTATCGGTAATTGCTAAAACTTTATTACCAAAAATTTTGCCAGTACTTGGTACATTAGGATTAGCAAGCAGCATCTGGCGCAGTATCTGGCGCAACGAAAAAAGCAGTTGAAGGTCCTGGAATAAAGAAAATTTCAGTTAAAAATTACTTGTAATTTTGCAAGTTTAACTTTCAGTTTAATTTTATGTGGACTGATAAATATAATGCCATGACGAAAAACAGCAAAAAGAAAGACAACGAAAAAAAAAAAAAAGACACCGCGACGTCGAAGAACAAACAAAGGCGGATTTATAGGACCGTTGCTGGCAGGAGTAGCGGGAACTCTACTGCCAGGTCTAATGGGAATAGGACGAGAACTAACATTACCGGGCAAGAGACGTTGAAACGTCTAGAGATAAAATCTCTCCCGTTAAGTAACTTTGATATACTTGATAAGCTAAAACAAGTTAAAAATTTCCACGGAGTTTATTCCAAAGATGAACTTGCGGCAATTCCATTGCCGTCCGCTGGTGGTTCCTGTGTGATAAATATACAAGATTTCAACGACGGATCTGGTACACATTGGGTAGCAGTTTATAATAACAATTACTTTGACTCATTTGGACGTCCTCCGAGTGACGCAATAAAAAAATATATAAACAAAATTTATAAAATAATAAATTACTCGTCCAATCAACTTCAACCTGTTGAAACATCAGCTTGTGGGTATCACTGTATAATGTTCATTAAACAGATGAATAAAAATCCAGATTTTTTAAAATTTATTTTACAATTTGACAAGCATCCTTCTCACGCTAGTGATGAGATTGCACAAAATTATAAATAATTTTGCCAATTTTGCTAATTTTATCTAAACTTACAAAATTACTAGTAATTTTATCTAAAACTTGTGTATATAATGTCAACATATTGTCTCAAATGTAAGGCTAAAACAGAAAATATCAATGAAACAACAGAAAAAAACAAAGAACAACAGGATGATGCTGAAAAGTCTTTGCGCAATTTGTGGAAAAAGAAAAAGTATGTTTTTGAGGAAATTGTCTGGAGCTGGTTGTCCCGACGTTGTAGGGGCTGACGTTGTCAGGGACGTTATTTTAGTAGACGACTGATAAATAATGATATGCAAGTGTGATTCTGACAGAGATTTATGTCTTGAGCAAAATAAAATTGTCACATACTGTCAACAATGTAACAACAGAGAAATAATAGGAACAGGCATATATATACATAAAGTAATTGGCAAATTACCAAAACCAAAAGGCGGTTGGACATTGCCAGGCCATAAATATACTGGACCTTATAATCCATTAGATAAACAGCTAGATGAAAACGATAATCCATTACCAGGACAAGAACTTTACAATCAAGTTGATGAGATAGCAATGCGCCATGATATCTGCTACAGAGACAACGAACAAGATAAGCACGGTTGTGATAAAGTAATGTTAGACGAATTTCGTGATATGAAACCAAAAGGAATCAGAGAACGTTTTGATAGAAGGCTGGTGCAGGGTTTTATTGGAGCAAAATATAAACTTGGACTCGGAAAGGAATTGTATGATGATCTTGCAGCTGAATTACACAAACCTAAAAAAAAAAAGTTTCCGCGACGTAAAGTTGTCGCAAATGCCGTTGACGATATCTGGGCGATAGATTTAGTTGATGTGTCAAATCTAGCCGAATTTAACAATAATAAGAGATATCTTTTTAATGTCATAGATGTTTTTAGTAATTATGCTTTTAGTGTTCCAGTTTCAGACAAGACAGGAACGTCGATAACTGATGAGCTAAAACAAATAATAACAACTACAGAAAGAAAACCAAATAAAATCTGGACCGATCACGCGGCAGAATTTTTTAATAAAACGTTCGAGCAGTTTTTGCTCCAAAATAATATCAAAAATTATGTTACGGGAAATGAAGGTGAAAGCGTTGTCGTCGAGTGATTTAATCGCACGCTAAACGAAAAAATTCATAAGTATTTGACAGCTAAAAATATAAATAAATATATTGATAATTTACAAAACATTGTTGACGAATATAATAACACGAAACACCGAACCACTAAAATGTCGCCAGATGACGCAATTAAAAATCCGATATTAGCGAACGAAAACATGTATCGAAGACATAAATTTAAAGTTGGTGATAAAGTTAGAATTTCTCTGACGAAAAAAAATTTGAAAAAGGATTTACTCCAAACTGGAGGGAAGAAGTATTTTTTGTTGATAAAGTACTTTTAACAATACCAGTGATTTATGCACTAAAAGATTTATTAGGTGAGCATATAACTGGTAGAATTTACGAGCAGGAACTTCAGAAAACTTCCCAAGATATATTTGTTATTGAAAAAGTTATTAGACAGCGCGGTGATAAAAGTTTAGTTAAATGGAGAGGATATAGCGATAAATTTAATAGCTGGGTACCAACTAAGTCGATACAAAATTATTTGTAATTTTGTGTAATAACGTTATTATAAATTTGTTCGTATTTCACAAGTACAGATTTACATTTGATAGTTTTACATAAAGAAATTAAATGTAATTTTCTTGCATTATCAACTGGCATTAAATTAAATATTTTAATAAAAATAAAATCATATTTTATATTTCTTTGATGGCCAGCTATTTTCACACCAAGAAAAGGTTTGATAAGCTGCCAAAATATTTGTTGTTCGGCAACAGTAAAATTAAATTTTATTATTTTTTTTAGCGATATGATACTTAACATTATATCGTCCAGTTGTCGGCCTGCAGTAATTTTTTCTGTCAGCGACAGCAACTACTTCATCATCGTCGTCATTGTTGTCGTACAAAATATCATCTTCGCTATAAGCAGCAAATTTATCTGAGATTATGTTAACATTGTTGTTGGCGACTTTGCCGTTAGTGATTTTATCACTTGTGATTGTGTCGTTGGCGACTTTGTCGCTAGAGATAAAATTATCACTTGCATATACTTCAGCAAGTCGTTTCATCAAGTTCATATTATAATATACTTTTATCTAATTTATGATAATAATGGCCAGTGAAACGAAATCTCCAGAAGTAAAATATCATCATAAAGTTAATGTACTAAATTACAGAGAATTAGCTGAGGCAGTTCAAAAATGTTTGTCTGGCTATAGTGCTTGTTCTGTTGACGTTATTGTAATGCAAGGCGAAAATGATAGAATATTACTAACAGCAACAGAAAAAAAAAAACAAAACTTAATGATGGTGCATTTATAACATTAAAATTTGATCGCGATGATGTTTTGATGTTTGCCCATAACTGTCTTACTAAGACCGAACTAAGAAACATCATTGATCGTCATATCTAAAACTAAATCTGTCAAAAGTGGATGTTGACGTTGTTGATTTATGTACGCCATCTGCAACATCTTTTATTCTAGCTGTATTACTTTTATGATATTTCCCAGCAGCTTTCATTGATCTAAATTTTATTTCTTCATTAGTTTCAAGATTTACTGAAATAACTGGTTTAACCTTACTAAAATCATTATTTCCAGTATTTCCTCTTCTACTATTTTCTCTTGGTGTAACTAGATCTAAATTTTCTAGACGATTGTCAGATTTAATGCTGTTAATATGATCGGTAACTAAATCATTTGAAATAGCGCCATTAAATGTTTCACAAACAAACCTATGTGATTTATAAGAAACAAAATCTGTTTTAGTTCCTCTAACAGTTACATTTAAATAGCCACTACTTTGCAAATTACTTAATGCTTTTTTTGTTTTTTTTATGTCTTATAATACCCCGATCATTAGCTTCATACAGATCAAATACTGAAATTCGTTTTGTAATGCTAAATTTTCAATATTGTCATCGTTTATTGAGTTATTTACTCTATAAACTCGTTGTCCAGCTGGGATATCATCGCAGAACAAAGTATAAACAAAATCTTTTCTAAACATTTCAGTCATATCTGTATTATCACCTTTTACTGAAATTATCATTCCAGCTGGTGTTGGTCTACCAATAGATTTTTTAGATTTTATGTTAACAACCGAACCTAATGCATTTGCAGCATATAAGTTATACCTTGGGTGAACATGATATGCTTCTTGCTCTTCCGCTGTCAATTTCATATATATCGAAATTTCTGTCATTATACTATAGGGATTTTATATCTCTAATTAAAAAATAAGTAAAAATTAATTAAATATAAAAATGTCATATATAATATAATACTAAAATTGCGTGATATTGCCAAAAAGAGCATTATCAAAGCAGAAAAAATTGCTACAGCATTTTCCGGATACGACAACAGTTACAAATTTGATAATCAAAATGTTTTAGCAAATTTTAACTCTACAAATTTATATCATCTTTTACAACCAGTTATAGCTCAAGAACTTGCAGCTCACAAAAGTATCAAACTAATAATTCAGTATCATATGATTTTATCAAAGTTACATGCGCTTCAAAAAGATATACTTGATATAATTTTTAAAAATACAAGTTTCGATAGAGAAATTTCAGAACCATATCTAACTGCTAAATCACGAAAAATATTAACTGGAACAAATATTACCACAGTCGCCGATGAAATACACCAAGAAATAAATAAAAAATTGGAGGAATTTACTTCATCTGGGTCAGGTTGGAAATTTGAAATGATAAAGGAAGTTTTAATTCATACAGCAAAATATAACATACTTCGAGGTAGTTCTTACGTTGATCTTCCAAAAAAAAATGAAAAACAAAAAATGCTGTATAAATGTCAAAAACAATGACGATCAATGTTTTCGTTGGTCAATTTTGTCGGAGAGACATCCTCAGAGTGACCACAGTAACCGAATTGAAAAGTATTTGCCATATAAAGATTATAAATTTTAATTGAATAACTTTTCCAGTGGCAGAAAATCAGATACCAAAGTTTGAAAAACAAAACAATATTTCAGTAAATGTTTTCGGACTAGATGAGCGAGAAAATATTTACCCAAGATATATTTCAGAGACTGCTACACAAAAGACAATAAATTTATTATTTTATAAAGGACATTACGTTTGGATGAAAAAAAAACTTTAACGGTTTAGTTGGCGGACAGTATAATAACAATAAAAAAAGAAATATTTCTGTTACAAATGTTTGCAGGGTTTTTCTAAGAATGAGAAACTACAATAATACCTTAAATACTGTATCAACGTTCAAAGAATAACAATGCCAAGCGAAAAAGAAAAAGTCTTAAAATTTAAAAATTACGATCATAAACTAAATATACCTTTCGTTATTTATGCTGATTTTGAGTGCCTACTCGTTCAAGTGGCTGGCGCTGAAAATAATCCTAATAAATCAAGTACAAGAAAAATACAGCAACATGTTCCTTGCGGAGTAGCTTATAAAGTAGTTTGTTGCGTCGACGATAAGTTTTCATGTCCGGTTAAATTATATAGATGTAAAGATAATAAATCTGAAAGTCCGGCGGTATGGTTACTAAAAAATCTTATAGATGATGTTAATAAAAATTCTAACAAATTATTTAAGACAGCTCCAATGAAAATAACATCTAAGCAACAACTTGAATTTGATGAAGCAGTTGATTGTCATATTTGCGAGAAGTTATTGGTAGACTCAAACGGAGTCCAAGATAAAGTGCGCGATCACTGTCATTTAACTGGCCAGTATCGTGGAGCGGCTCATAATAATTGTAATTTAAAATTTCATGCGCCAGATTTTATACCTGTAGTTTTACATTATTTTCGTGGTTATGATAGTCATATCATTGTAGAAGCTTTTGGCAATGAGGAAATTAAATCCAAACTAAAACTAAATAATAAGATAAAATGTATTCCAAATAATTTTGAAAAGTATATGTCAGTTACTCTTGGTAAGTTACGTTTTATTGACAGTCTGCAATTTATGGCAGCATCATTAGATGAACTTGTAAAAGGTTCTAGCACTTTTAATAATCTGCAAAGTTGCTTTGGTGAAAACTACGTCGATCTAACAAAAAAAGGTATCTTTCCGTATGAGTATCTCGACGACTGGAGCAGATTTGATGAAACTTCTCTGCCTAACAAAGATAAATTTTACTCACAGCTAAAAGGTGAAGATGTATCAGACGACGAATACACATATGCGCAAGATATTTGGAATAAATTTAGTTGTAAAACATTTGGTGATTATCATGATTTATATTTAAAAACAGATGTTTATTACTAGCAGATGTTTTTGAAAGTTTTCGTCGAGTAAGCTACAGCAATTACGGACTAGATCCTTGTTGGTATTATTCTGCTCCCGGGCTGTCGTGGGACGCTCTACTAAAAACAAGTAAGATAGAATTAGATCTTTTAACAGACGTCGATATGTTTAATTTTATTGAAAAAGGTATCAGAGGGAATTAGCGTCATAACAAAAAAATGTACAGTAGCTAATAATAAATATTTAAAAAATTATGATCAAAATCTCCCGTCGAGTTATATTATTTATCTAGATTGTGTGAATTTGTACGGATATGCAATGTCAGAACCAATGCCGTGCGGTGGATTTCACTGGATAACTCCAGATCAATTTCTTAAAGAAACTGAAAAAGATTTACCAGAAAATGTCAGTTATTTTGTTGAAGTCGATCTAGATTAGCCTAATTCGTTACATGATCTACACAACGACTACCCATTTTGTGCAGAATCGATGATGATAGATTACAGTTTACTGTCACCCGAGCAACGAGCCATGACAACAGCAAAAAATTCGATCGTTAAGAAGTTAGTTCCAAATTTGCTAAATAAAAAAAATTACGTGATACATTACAAAAATTTAAAACAAGCAGTAGATGCTGGACTAATTCTGAGAAAAGTCCATCGTGTGCTAAAATTTAATCAGTCTAGGTGGATGTTAAATTATATTGACTTAAATACCAAACGTCGTGCTATTGCTAAGACTGACTTTGAGAAAAACTTTTTTAAGTTAATGAATAACTCAGTTTTTGGAAAAACAATGGAGAACATTAGAAAGCGAGTTTCGATAGAAATTGTAAATGATATAAATCGCAGAAAATAAATTAGTTAACGATGATGGTTTTTTCAGCATGAAAATATTTAATGAAAATCTTGTTGCAATACAACGAGAAAGACAAATTTAAAGTTAAATAAACCAATTTATGTTGGTGCAGCTGTACTTGATATATCAAAGTGGCTGATGTACGACATTCACTATAATTTTACCAAAAAGCAGTGGCCAGATTCAGAGTTGCTATTTACTGATACAGATTCGCTAGTTTATAATATAAAATGTGAAGATGTCTATGAGGATATTTATAAACAACGTGACCTATTTGATTTATCAGATTACCAAGAAAGTAGTGGATTCTATGATAATATGAATAAAAAAGTTATTGGTAAATTTAAGGATGAATTTATGTTTGTGCCGGTGAGAGAGTTTGTTGGACTTCGAAGTAAAATGCATGCCGTAATTCTCGACGATAATAAACTGACAAAGAAAGCGAAAGGCATTCCTCGTGTATATGTAAAAAAATGTATGAAATTTAACGATTATAAGTCAGCACTAAACAATAATGTCAGTTTTATCAAGACAAATGTAATCCGTACAAATCTTCATAAGCTCGAGACAGATACGATTATTAAACGTGGACTTAGCAATTTCGATGATAAAAGATATTGCAAAAATGGTATAAACACACTTGCGTTAGGTCATTTTAGAACGAAATGTTAAAGTTTGCTATTTTGTTTCAAAAAGGGAGATAATACCGTTACAGCTAGTTTAAAATCGTATTTGAATTATCGAACGTAGATCAGGACATGTGTCGTCTGTTTGTCTGTGAGGTAAAGCTGTATGTTTCGTACTGGAATGATTTTCGACTGCGTAAGATTACATCTGTCAAGTGATTTCGTTTTGTATGTCTGTTTCAATGAAAGAATCTAAAGCCGTACTGAAACGGAATTCCCTGAATCTTAACATTATGTATAGGGCTTGGTAAAAACCCACCTATTGATTTTCAGACTGCAGAGTCTTCTGCCTATAATGTACACAGCCGCTGTATTAAAGCTTTCTTTTTTTCTGTACAAATAGACGTAATATATTTTAGATTTCGTTTTTCTGTATAAATGTAAGATTTCAGATTTAATTTTATATTAACGTTTTCAGAATCAGAAAAATGAAATGCTATTCACAATTAGGTAACTGGTAAGTATATAGTAATTTCTCGAATGTATATATGTAACCGGATTTCACAGCTCAGTGCAGGAATGTTGGATTCTCGTACTGAAGGTCTGTGGTTCGATTCCCGCAACAGTCATATGTCGGTGGGTAAGGTCCTGGGTTACCAAATTTTTCTACAAGATGGGGGGCTCCGCAGCAGCTCCAAGGTTTCATATAATCTCTCATCACGTTGAACAACGTGGTAAGTGCATTTTGCACTTACCCCGGGGTTTAATTTGGTGGGAGGTTATATGAAATCGCAATGCCTATGAATCTCTAAAGTTTCGTTTCGTTTAGTGATTCGCTGGGGGATGTGTCTATGCAGGGGGCTCCCTAAAATAACCAGTAGCATGTGTGAGCTCTCTACCTCATTTGAAGGGTACCCTATAAAGAAACATTCAGAAAGAATGTCGCCAAAAAGAAAACTTTGTGGGGTGCCAATAACAGTCACAAGAAAGACATCATCATGCAAAGGACTCCTACTGGTTATTTTTGATATTTTGTATAGTGGGGTCTCCTCTCCAAGATCGAAAAAAAAATTTCTAGCCACTCCAATAAAATATTTTTAGTCTTATTTTGAGCTGAAAATGACTCCTTAATAAAATTACAAAATAGAAAGTTTTATAGAAGAATTCTCGGTTTGGTCTAGAATCTGCCTATTTAACTACTACTACTACAAACAGTCCAAGATTGTATAAAACAAAGGTCTATTCCAAAAGGTCCATCACTGAATTATTGCTGCGAAATTTAACTCTAGCTCATGGATAAAAGTAGGACGTTAATGTAAATTAATATGGTAATATAAATGGTGCAAATTGTCATCATTTTTACGTTTACCATCGGCAAGATAATAGAGAGAGACCGAGTATATTTGGGTCTTATATGAGGATGCGAGATCACAATATCAGAGCTCATACAAACCAAATCTTTAGCAGCAGTTGGATGTTTGACACCTACCAGCAAAATCTGTTAGAATTCAATATCTTCTGCAGCAAAAACAAAATAATAAATCACAAGGTTATACAATATTGTTATTGTCAGGTCCTGAAGACGAACAATGCTACATATTCACTATGTTGTGTCTGAAGCTTATCGGGCCTGCATATACCAAACTTACAAGAAAACAAATAAAGCGTTTTTCTCTGTAGTCAAAGATGAAATAAACAGACTAAAGAAAGCAGCATACAGGTACTTTGCTATATGCAAATTTATTTCATCAATGGAGCTGAATGCAACTTGATAGATCCAGCAATGAGTGGCTGTAGAAAACTTATGAATGTTATCACTGGTCATACTCATGTCCGCGGGCAAGCCATTGTCGGATCCATTTCGCGGTAACTTGGAGCGATTAAATAAATACCTCAACAGAATCCTTGTCACGGTACAACATTGGCGGCTCAATTGATCCATCAGACCTGACAACTGTGTAGCAGAACGCGTATGGGACTTGCTCAGTCATTTGTATCGTATTTCATTTAACCACTGGGTTGGCATCCGTGGGAACATTCAAGCATTTGAAATCAGCGTAAATAACATACGGGACCTTCCCCGGGACTTGAAAAACATTCTTGGCAGGTTCTGACATAATTGTGCGCTGTGGTATTTCACTGATTCTGTTGCAGTACAATTTATAACGATCAAGCAGCTGTTGTGTATTAAATAAATGCACGCAGCGTCGACATGGAAACATTTTACTGTTGCGTTTTTTGTGCCGGTATACCATTCATGGACAATCTTTAATCCGTGCATGTGTTGCTCAACGATAACAGATCAACGCTGAACCGCACACTTCTCACGGTTGGTAGTCGAATCAGTTCCGAGCCCGTTCTTCCAAACAAATACATTAACAGCGATAAGCGATATCACTGTTGAGTCGTTCAAACTTACTGATGTCAGTAACGCTTAGGAAATCCAATGTTACCAAACTTGACTTCGCTCAGGTGTTCTTTATATTTTTAGGCTGGTATGTGTGATTGTACGAGGAATACAGTTGCCTATTGAAAATGCCGGTTATGGTCGTTTATCACGTTTATTGCTGCCTGCAGTGGAATACGCACTGGTGTGGGTATTTAACTCGATACGCAAAAGGCTTGTACGGGAAAATATTAAGTTCAACTGTCAAGAGTTTATCCTGAAACGGCATTGGTGTAATTTTCCAACTTCTCGAGGATTCGTGCAAATGCTTCGTTGATTTTCATTTATTTTGATGGCCTCGGTGCCGTCACGGTTCAAGATTGTACGGGAACCACTCCAAAATCATGGGTTTAACACGTCATTGTCCTAGCGGGTAGAGTCTTTCTGTTGGGTTAAACAACATAATCAAGTGCACACAGAGAACGATGCTCTCCTTGAACCTGGAGGTACCAGCGTGCTCTAATGTTGATATGATCGACAAAAGCGTGTTCGAGAAAAGCTTTAAGTCGTCTTTGCCTGACTCTTGTTCGATTGAAATAATTATTTGATAATATTGTAAATCATTTTAGAGCGCCCACCCGAACAGCGTAAACTTTGGAACTTGGATTCGTCGTGCTTGTTCAGCAGCCTCCGCGGCAATAATACGGCGGCGGCAGTTTTCCTCATAAGCAACCACATGTTTCATTTCGGCCTACATGGCTCATGGAGGAATCTTTATATATAACTGTGCTGATCTCTCAGGAAGTTGTCTCACAGTATGACGCGGCCCGTCTGCGTGTCCCAATGGTTCAAGTATGTCAGTGTTTCTTTATTTTTATTTCACTTTTTCGTGCTGATTGTTTGAGTTAATTTACAGTCAGCCGTGGTTCATCTGGAAAAAGTTGTCTCGCAACCGGTTGTGGCTCGTCTTTGTGTCCCAATATTACAAGTATATCTGCTTTTCTCAAACCATTTGGAATCCTTATTCTGCTGTGTCGCGTGGACAGCTTAACTTGATTCACAGTCCGTGTATCTTATTATAAGAGAAAAATGTGTCTAACTGATTATTTACCAATAAGCTTTCTTATAAACAGCAACTGTTTCAATCCATGACGACCTGCTCGGATACGTTGGCAAGCCTTCGCCGCCACTCACCATAATACTTGGCAATAAATCCACATTGCCGGAAAAAGCTGATTACGCGACTTGACTCCAATACCACAATTAAGACACCAGGGCCAACATGTAACGCGGGTAAGTGTGATTTACGCTATTCGTTATGACATGTTCTGTTGCAAATGTTTTGTTTCTAAGGCATACACATTTGCATCGAGTGCATCCCACTGTTTTGAACTTTTTATATTAGGACAGAATTTTTTAGTAAAAGTAATAAGATTCAAACTTTCTCTAAATTATATTTAAAAAAAATGTAATTTTTCATTAAATCATATTGGAAGTAATTTACACTAAAATATATTCAGAGTATTATTATTTATTTTCGTATTACAACTATATACTATTTTAATAAAGTTACAAGCAAGTGCAAATCCCCCCTCCCGTATTATACATTTGTTTCTTTATGCTAAGTCAGCAAAACTAGTATTCCTAAATTGTGTCAGTACTTCGTGGCCAGATTCTTAACATTTTTTTCTGACTGAGTAAGCTGAGTATGCTTCGGCCGTTTCCCTGAAATGAATAAATGCTGATAAGGCAAATTTTGACGTAAGCGAACACTCGCTTCCATTAGAAATAGAGAGGAGCCTCTTTCTGATTCGAGACGGACGCACACAGGTCCAAACACTTTACCAAATTTGGCCAGGAGCATGTTCAAATCAGTATAAATAGCGGAGCGCAGCCTGTGTTAAATCAGTCCGTTCGTCCAAGAATCAGAAGGCTTCGTCTATCTTTCTTACAGGTAAGAATCGTTTGTGTTCGTAAATTTCTTTAAAGAATAAGTACTTTTAATGTTAGAGATTTCTACGGTAAACTACATAGTTTTGCAACATTCTGTGAGTTCTTTTTATTGTATATTATAATGTAATAGAATGTTTAATTGTTTTAAAGAATTTATATTCATTCGTATTTATGGTAATTATTATGGTGAAAAGACGAATTCGCCACCAGCTTCATGTTTAGATTTAATTTGGAAATAAAATATTCTTTAAGTAATAAAGAATAATGTTTAGTAATCTATTTCAAATTAGTATTCTATTTTAAATTTAGTAAAATACATTTCTTCAAAATGATTGTTGCTTTAATCGCAACTATTGAATTTTATACTCTTTGGCCATCATGAATTCAATCGAAATTTAATTATCTGTATTATATTCTAAAAGGCAGAAATTATATAAATGTATGAAGTTGGTAGAGTTTATGAGAGACAGTCTTGTAAAATTTATATATATATATATTCGGAAATTTCAGACTCTAACTCAATTGCCTTACACTTGTTTCCTGCCTTAGCTACTTCGGTATCGGAGAAAACTCAATATAATCCAGAGGATAGTATATGATTTTACGGCCATGAATTATTCGGTGCTTTATATTGATGGTAATGTATAATGTTACTTCAGGCTTTGCTATATAAACAGGCTCATTGTCCCAATCGCAACCGAATGTGTGATATCCCTGTTTGGATAAAATATTCACCAAGAAGTCATTAGGCCAAATTACCCCTAATGTCCAGTTACTAAATATTTCACCAACACATATACGACAACCCCTTGTACGTTTGTGTCCAAAAAATGTTGAATGGCTTGCCACGATCATTTCATACATGTCAGCTATTGTTTCTAGTTCTTCATTATCGAGTATATCCTGGTAATCATCACATAAAGCCAGCTATCTTTCTTTTGCATCGTTGTGAATTTTAAAAAAAAAAAAATTCTTATCAAGGTAGGTGAGTGTAGATGCCGTTTACATATAAATTCTGAAGGTATTCTCTAATTGCGGGGATCCTCGTCGTCTCCTTATGTCGCTTTAAATTCTTCGATGCCTTCGCTGGACGTTTCGCTGTAGACGCTGGTCGTTTCGCCCTAGAAGCTGGACTTTTGCTGTAGTCGGCTGGTGACACGGTTAACGTAAACGACTAGAAGTATTATTGCAAAATATCAAACAACGATTTTACTGGCGTTTTATTATATTCTTCACTAATCTCGGTCCATAACAGAGTTAATTTATCAATTAGCTTCGAGTACATCCTTGAAAAATAATAAAGCATCTTGTTAGCATTTTTAACGAATCGATATGACGCATTGAAGCAAAATAGTGTTTTAATATTTTCTGTGAAGGCACAAACACACTCATAGGTCTGGTAATTTAATTCCTGCATTAGCCA
>JAECUM010070787.1:0-15052 GCA_016617855.1 Megalonaias nervosa | reverse complement strand
AATATTATTCCTCCCCACTGACACAAATGCATCCTAATCCATTGGGAGTATATAAATATTATTCCTCCCCACTGACACAAATGCATCCTAATCTATTGGGAGTATATAAATATTATTCCTCCCCAATGACACAAATGCATCCTAATCTATTGGGAGTATATAAATATTATTCCTCCCCAATGACACAAATGCATCCAAACCTTTTTGGGTGTATATAAATATTATTTCACCCCACTGACACAAATGCATCCAAATCTATTGGGTGTATATAAATATTATTTTATCCAAATTTTCTCTGAGATCTGATTCTTTAACAACCACATGCTGCCCCAAAACCTTAATGCCAAACTCATTATCTAAGCATTCAATATACCTCTTTTGGATACAAAGTCAGCATAAGAAAGCCATACACACATGCATATATATATATATATATATATATATATATATATATATATATATATATATATATATATATATAGAGATATATATATATATATATACACAGTGGTCCCCCTCTTATACGGCCACCCCTTCTGCACTGGGAAAGTGGCCTCATGAGACAGGTGGCCCTTCAAGAAAGGGACTAAATTTTTTGAGAGAAGTATATGTATGTAGTAAGAAAGCTACATTCTTCAAAGCATTTAATATCTTCATTTAATATCTTCGTTTAAAAGTAACATTAATTATTAAAAGGTTCTTCCTGTTATAATAATAGACTTATTTCAACTGAATATGCATTAATAGTTCTTATTCTTGGTGTAAGCGTGACATGTGAGCGGGTGTTGTTGTCATGCACATTGAAAAACCATTCAAAAACATCATTTAAATCTTGGTACATACATAATTCTCTTCCCATTTGCTCCATTTTCCCACCGCTGCTGAATAACCTCCTTATCGGTTACAATGTTGTTTACTCGAGTCTTTTCAACATAAAATTGTTTTATTCGAGTCTTTTCTACCTAAAATTGTTCGGCAAGTCCCCACTCCCCACTTCACCTGATTTCATCCAGTAGAATAACCGACTTTTTCTAAAATAATGATCTCTGTTTACGTGATGACATGTTAATGTTTGGTAGTGATTTATTCGAATGTTGCTAACTGTATATGATTTAATTATGCAGACAAAACTTTTGTAGAGTGTATGAAATGCCTTCTTTGTAAAGGAAGTGATAAATGTGTTGTCACGTGATTTTTCGGTCTTTGTCTGGTACCCTGTTTTGTTCAAGGTTAATTTCTGTGTGTGTATGTCTGCACAAAATCTATTTTTAGCCTATGCTGACCCTGCTATGATTTTGACAATTATGTCTGGTTGTAATCATCAATGTTGCCAATTACAAGACTGATAAAACAATTTTTCTGCATTGAAACAAAATGCCATGTGTTTTTAAAATTAGCGATCTTGTCACGTGATTCATTAATCGCAGTCTGGTACCCTATTGTGTTTACATTTCTTTACACTAGGTGAGAGATGCCAAAACAGCTTTGATATGTACGCAGATCTGACCTGAACAATAGCACCTCGCGGCCATTAGGATTTGTAAACTTGACAATTATTGTCAGTAATAATAGCCACTAATAATGAAAGTGAACAAGCTCAACATCTTACTAAGGGAAGCCATAAAGGCTATCAAACCATTTTCCCGCTGACTTGTGTATTGTACATCAATATCGCCACTTCTCAGCTGTTACTACTGTTCAATAATTGTACTTAACAATTATCAGAGTGACTAAACCAGACATCTCATGATAACACAGCAGTAAGGCTAATCGGATTATGTTTACTTACCTTTTTGTATGGACTAAAATCTCAGTCTTTCTCGGCTTTATGGAGTAAATGTGGCATCTCGTGAGGCGTAAATGATTTAATATTAACCTTAGTGGTACATGTACTTTAGTCAACACATTTTTAAGTAACGAAAACCTGACATCGGGAAACAGAAATCGGATTACTTAACATATGTTATAAATAAAATACTGGTTCTGGATACATATTACAAAATAAAATGCGGCCGCTTGTGAGGGGTAAAATTTTATATATTTTTGCACTAATATGCAGGCCGCTGGTCACGTTAGCGGGGTGACCTTTCATGAGGGGTACTTTTGAACACAAACTCGTCAGTGCCAACGGATTCTGGCCGGAGCGGGTGGCTGCTGGTCAAGGGGGCCGTTGAAGAGGGGGACCACTGTACACACACACACACACACACACACACACACACACACACACATATATATATATTATATATACAGTTAAACTCGACCTGATGACCACACTCCTATAATAAAAAAAATTAAATAAACGGACTGTTTCCTTCAGTATTCCTGTGTTTTCCAACTCTAGAACTAGGACCAACCTTATTATAGATTATCAACATTAATTTCCATATGTTTTGAAGATGTCAGTGCATTTCTACCCAGCAAAACTGACCATTAAAGACAGTCGATTGATCATGAACGTATTGTTAAACTAAGAATACCACATGATCACTTGTGAGAAATCACATGAAAGCAATCACTCATATCATTGATCATGTGCCCATGGTTAATATCTCATTTGGGTCTTTTACTATGCAATGAGCCAAGTTAGTGAATCTCATATGCAATTAGAAATCAATCAAAATATCTATTGCCAATGCAACAGACAAGTTATTGAATCTTGCATGCAATAAAAAAATCAACCCAAACATTTATCGTCAACGCAACAGCAAGTATTAAATATATGAAATATATTCATTGCTGTTACAATTAGTCAAATTTAACTTAGAGTAGAGCTATTTTATCAATATTTCACTTGACCAATTAATCTGTCTCTCCAGCTGTTGGCATGCATGGCTATCTAATGTGATATCCAAAGACTTATCTAAACCAAAAACATCCATCCATCAATCAATCTATACATATCTCTACATTCTGGAGGCTGAAAGCTGAATCCCAGAAATACACGCACTTTTTAAAAGTTGTTGTGGGTTGCACCAGATGTCTTTATGTGTGTGTGTGCACTGAACTGTACAAGATAAATGCAACCACTTACTCAAATATTGTTTTTTAACAGTAAAATTCAGATCTATGGACAGCTGAAAAATATATCTGTGACCTAAAGACATCTTAATATTCAGCTCAATGACAGCTGATACACATATCTGTGCCATAAGGACTAATCTTAATGTGTTACATAATGTAACTCATTGCCTCATGAACATCAGAACTACAATACAAAATACAGTTTCAATGTGATCATACTTGCTGCTTTCAGAGATTCCGTGCTTTCTTTTGTCAGGGAACTGTCTTTACCCTTGGTTTTAGACTTTGTTGTTTCTGCAGATTTCTCATTATCGACATCGCTACTGGTCTTTTCTTTACCTGATAAAAAGAAATATTTTTACTCGAGTACTTTCAGTCATAAAGGTCACCTCAGGTTGTGACATAATTACTTAGATATGATGCAAAAATGATATCATAATTGTGTTCATGTATAAATTTCTTGTAATAATTCAAATAATCAAAGCTGCTACAAGCAATATTAATGAAAATAAATCTAAATATCATACAGCAATGATTTTGATAAGTTTGTCATAAACAAAAGGAATGAAAACATTGATACTTTTATCCATAATGACCTTTATATATGGTATGAGTCATTTTGTAAAACAACTAGTACTGCATTTATCCACACATTATAATACACACTGATCAAACTACCAACACCATAGACACAGATCTGCTGTTGTACAATCTACCTACACCAAAGAGCCAGCTATGCTGTTGTACAATATACCTATAGCACAGACACAATCTGCTGTTGTTCAATCTACCTACACCATAGACACAATGTCAGATCTACTGTAACAGTTGTACAATCTACCTACACCACAGACACAGATCTGCTGCTGTACAATCTACCTACATCACAGACACAATCTGCTGTTGTACAATCTACCTACATCATAGACACAAATCTGCTGCTGTACAATCTACCTACAGCATAGGGCACAGATCTGCTGTTGTACAATCTACCTACAGCATAGGCACAAATCTGCTGTTGTACAATCTACCTACAGCATAGGGACAGATCTGCTGTTGTACAATCTATCTACACCATAGACAGATCTGCTGTTGTATGATCTAGTGTCAAATCAGCATGTGTGACTTACTTAAAATCATAACTATACAAACAGCATGGTAATATGTAAAGGCAGATGTTGATTCACTTAAAATCATAAAAACAGCATGGCGCTGTGTGATAGCAGGTTCACTTAATATCATAAGAACAGCATGGCCATATGTGATGGCAGGTTCACATAAAATCATAAGAACAGAATGGCACTATGTGATAGTAGGTTCAAATAAAATCATAAGAACAGCATGGCACTATGTGATGGCAGATCTTGGTTTATGCTGTGTGCACTTGTGCACAGGTTATACAGCATGTTCATAAATTTTACAAGTACAAGGGTTTTCAACAAAAATTGGAGGGGTTTTTATATTTTTTTTTAAACTTCAAAAACATTCATTGCTTAACTGAATATAGGTGAGTGCTAGTGGCAAAGTTGATGCGGTAAATCCCTGAACTCTGGCACCTAATGACACCACTGTTAATATACACAAGCAAACCCTTCTTTCAATTCTACAAAGAATACAAATGCACATGACATCAGTGGTAATATACAAAAGCAAACTCTTTATTTAATTCTACAAAGAATACAAACTTACATGACACCACTGGTAACATACACAAGCAAACCCTTTATTCAATTCTACAAAGAATACAAACTTACATAAGTTACTGCACATATAATAATGAAAGTTTCTTTTCTATCAGGTTTTCTTTTTAAAGGAATGACAACAATTGTTTAGACAGTTGTAATTTTATTCTTTCTCACATACCATACTCATGCGGAACAACAAGTGTGAGGTATTTTAAAATGTTCACCCAAACACATTTGAAAATATATTTTCAAGCCATGTTTATGTTTGGAAGTTGATACCTAAACACATATATCACAAATTTGCCCTTGTTTTATGCTAGGATAATGGCAGATCTGTGATTTCTTTAAATGAAAAACTCATTTATTGGTAAATCTTATATTAATCTTTATTTTTCAATGCTGGATGATATTTTATATTTTATATATGTTTATGTGTTCACAGATGCATGTGCATGTGTTCCAGGCTTGATACTTTGACTTTTAAAATCACTCAATTATTTAGTGTCAAGCCAGATTTTTCACGTCATGTTGTATATACTGTATATATTGTACATAACAAATAGAAGGCCTCAAGGTAGATTAGTTCTGTAACTGAGTTACCTTCTCTAAATAATATCTTTATTATTATTATTATTATTATTATTCAAAACTTTATTACTGCCCAGAAACATACAATGACTACAAAACCAGCTCAATGGTTTTTGAAAAGTTACTTACAGGGTTTATTTTTAGTGATGATGGATTAGCTTCCTATGAAACAAGAGGCCAAAGTGTGTCTCATACTGCTCACCTGGCTTACATAATCAAACAACTGACCATTTTACTAAGCATGCTAGTTGAGTATTGTAAGAACACAACCTATATAAACTACCTCCCAAAGTTGATATTAAGTTGCCTCATCCACCTGACCTATTGCCTGATAAAAATTCTTACTCACAATAAAGACATAATTAATACGTATTGTTTCTAGCTCATAACTTAAGTCATCCAAGATACTGATGATATAAACACACTGATCAAGTTTTACAGAAAACAGATGTGAAGTACAGTGTGACACTGCTATAGAATGTTCCATTTAAACATGAATTCAGATATAACACAATCATGGTATGGCTCCTGAAATTTTATATACATGTATTTTTTTTTGCACACAAAAGTTTTTTTTCTTTCTGAAAGTATGAAAAATAACATGTATAAAGTTTATTATCATTTTGGTGGGGAGGTCACGTATGAATTCTAATATAAGACAATCATGACATTGATCCTGAAATTTCATAAACATGTATTTTTCCCCATACACAAAAATATTTTTTCTTTCTAAAAGTACAAAAAATAACTTGTAAAACATTTAAAGGGATCATGCTGGACTTGACCAATGCTGCAAATTGTATTATTTTTTTCCTTATTGCTAACAAAATATCATCATCATCATCAATCCCTTAACCTAAGAGGTTGTTGGGGCACCACAGTTGACTTTACAACCAATTCTCTCCATCTTTCCCTGTTCTCTACTGCCCTTTGGGAATCTCCAAATCCCATGCCTGTCAACTCCTTAATGTTGTCTTCCCACCTCTTTCTGTCTGCCTCTTCTTCTCCACCCTTGCACTGTGCCTTGCAAGGCTGTTTTTGCCAGTCCAGATGATCTTGAGACATGACCATACTACTTCAGTTTGTGCTTTTTTACAGTGGTCAAGAGGTCTTCATAGGATCCGATGGCTCATTGGATCCTGTTGTGGACTTCTTCGTTGGTTACATGGTCAATGTATGCGATGCCCAAGATCTTGTGGTAGCATCTCATTTCAAAGGTCTGAATCCTTCTTTGTAAATCTGATGTGAGCATCCATGTTTCACAAGCATATAGAAAGATGGATATGACAATCGAGCGCATCAGCCTTATTTTGAAACCAAAGGCAATGTTGGTATCTTTCCATATTGATCTCAACCTTGTTATTGCTGCTGTTGTCTGGGCAATCCTGCAAAGTAGTTCTGGTTTGGAGCCCTCGTCTGTGATAATTGATCCCAAGTGCTTGAAGCTTGTGACTCTTTCCAGCATCTGTCCACTGACCTTTATTTCTGCACTGATGCCACTGGTGTTGTCATCATTTTTTTTTTTTTTTGGCACTGATCTCCATAGTGTATGCTGTGGAGGTTGTGTCGAGGTGATCAACAAAGTCAGCCAGTTCTTTTTCATTTCCTGCTAAACCATCAATATCATCTGTGAAGTGAAGGTTGGTGATTGTTCTTTCTCCAATGCTGATAGTGCCCTTGTGGTCATGCAAGGCATCCTCCATAATCCTTTCCAGGAAAATGTTGAAGAGTGTAGGTGACAGTATAAATTCCTGTCTGACTCCAACTGTTGTTCGAAACCAATCTCCTCTGCTGCCATTAATGAGAACAGCACTGGTGGCTTTGTCATAGAGGTGCTCAACAACCTGCACCAGGTTTGAGCTGATGTTGCACTTCCTCACAGTTGCCCATAAGGCTGCATGATATACCCTATCAAAGGCCTTTTTGAAATTTATAAAGACATGGCAAAATTCTGCTGATGCTGAAGGTATTTCTCACAAAGGAGTCTGAGATTGAAGATTTGATCTGTGGTGCTCCTTCCTGTTTGGAAGCCTGCCTGCTCTTCAGCAATAATTTTCTCTGCTTGAGGCTTTAGTCTTTTGAGAATTATCTTCAGCATGACTTTGCTCAGGTGACTGATCAAACTGATGGTTCTGTAGTTCTGGCATAGCTGTAGTTTTCCTTTCTTGGGGAGCACGATGACCAAGGATTGAGTCCATGTGGTGGGTCATTCTCCTGTCTGCCATATTGAGTTGCAGATTGTTGTTAGGACTGTGACTATCTCTTCTTCTCCTGCTTGAATGAGCTCTGCTCGTATGTTGTCAATGCCGGCTGACTTCCCTTCCTCTGATGACCTAACTGCAATTTCTACTTCTTCACGAAGAATGGAGTTGTCATCAATTTCTTCTGCCTGAGGGCAATTTAGTACTGCTGGATCTCCTTGGGTCTTATGACTGTACAATTCTGAGCAGTGTTGTGTCCACTGCTTGAGAATCTCTTATCTTCTGTGAGGCATACTCCTGATTTGTCTTGGATGGTGGTAGTTTTCCTTTGTTTATGGGTTGTGTGATCTTTCACCAGTTGACATGCCATTTTTTTGCTATCATTTCTACTCAGACTGTCCTAGATTTTGCAGCACCATCTTTCTATCCAGGATTCCTTTGCCTTTTTCATGTTTTTCCTGATCATGTTGTTTATCTCTCTGTATTTTCTAGCTCCTTCATGATCTCTTTTTCCCTTTTTCAGTGCTCTTCTTTTGTTGCATAGTTCAAGGACATCTGTTGTGATCCAAGGTTTCTTTATTCGACAATATTTGCCAATGATCTCGCTTGCTGTGCTAGTCGCAGCTGTGTTGAATGTGGTTGTTAAGGACTCTAGGTTGGTCTCTTGGCTGTCCAGGGTACTCAAAGGTGCAAATTTACCACCTATCATTGCTTGGATGGCTTCTGTGCCTTTTGGATCTTTCAATTTTTCAAGGTCAAATCTGATTCTTGGCTGGTTAGGCTTTATGATCATTTTCAGGTAGAGGCAAAACATCGCCATTAATAAATCATGGTCACTTCTAATATCTGCTCCTGGAAAGCTTTGTGTTCTGGCGATATTCAGTCCTGTGCAGAATTGTTTTTTCACCAAGCTGTAGTCAGTCTGGTTGTGATGTTGTCCATCTGGACTGTGCTGGGTCCATCTTCTTGATGCTTTGTGCAGGCCAAATGTGTTGGCCAGCACAAGATTGTTGTAGGCAGCAAACTCCAAGAGCCTGAGTCTTCTTTCATTTGTTTCTGCACTGCAGAAGAGTCCAGAGATACTTTGTCAGTTTGTCTGTGAATCAACTCCCACCTTTGCATTCCACTTTCCTTGTACAAACAGAATGTCCTTCTTGGGTGAGTTGTCAATGACATTTTGCAGTTGGTTATAAAAATTCTCTAGTTCGTTGTCATCATAGTTTGATGTGGGTGCATAGGCCTGTATGATTGTGATGTTGAATGGAGTCGCCCTCAGGTGGATGGTAATGAGCCTGCTTGAGACTTGAGAGCAACCCATAATGCTGTTCACAATACCCTTGTGGACAAGAAATCCAATGCCATAATTGTGTTTGTCCCCTCTTCCACTGAAGTAGAGCTTATGCCCTTCGTCTATTTTTATTCCTCCAAAGTTTTTCCAGCACACTTTGCAGAGACCAATAATGTTCCAGTTGTACCTCTCCAACTCATGTGTAAGTTCTTTCAACTTTCCCACAGCCCTCAGTGTTCTAACATTCCTTGTACTGATGATGATGTTGTCTCTCCCATGGATCTTGGTAGCAAGTGCTCCAGTAGCATACTTGTCACCTCTGTTCTGGTGTGCTGCAGAAGGCAGGGTCATTGTTGACCCGGGCTGCGACCAATACAGTATGGAAGAATTGTTAGTTGTCTTCATGTGGTGTGTCAAGGGCAAGATACAGCCTGGCGAAGCCCATCCCTCTCCAGACTGGATGACCACAGCCGAAATCCACTGATATAATGTCGCATGCCCTGGCCCTGAGCACATGGTTGTTGAGCTCATCTTGGAGCCATTCCGCCCTGGCCATTGACTTCATCAAGGAAGACTTCTGCCCAGTGATGCTGTGCTATCATCACACTATTTTACCCCCAGTTGGGAGACTCATGGGGCAGGAATGTCTTATTCCATCCCGTATGGATCCAATGGACCTGGCAATACCATCTGGCAATTTTTGTGTGTGATATTGTTGGCTGTTTAAAGTTATATCTTGGGTTGGGCATGGAGAAATTCAGAGTTACCATGAAAGGAAGCCGCAAACTTGATATAAAATGCCCTGGAGTCTATCTATTGTTACATAAACAAATTCTTTGTTCATATTGACAAACTATCTTAACAGTGCATTGTCATATCGTAATCTACTTACGTAAACATCTGGCCTGAGTCCTGTATGCCATGATACATTCCAATAGTTATGCTTCAGGGACGAGTTACAACCGACCAACCTTTGAAGGCAGGAACAGTAACTAATACAATTGACCAAATGATGACTAATTCCATTTTGTAATGTATGCAGGAAAAATAGTTCTGCTGAAACTTCAAAGAAAACTGATTACCTTCAAAATACCAATTGTTCTGTATAAATACTGAGCAAATGAAATTAAAAATTCTCAATGTTCTGCAATTATGGGTATTTGTTTGGTCCTCCAAAGCAATCCTTTAGTGGTGAATTCAATAACACATGCACCCTTCATCAAAGAGAACCGACTACAATCTTCAATAAAAGATAGAACCTTTCATCAAAGGAAGTCAGCACCAAACTTAAATAAAAGCAATGGAATCTGATGGATTGTTGCATTTTCCAAAGTAACTGTAACATGTTTATTGCACTGTGAAAGTTTCCTTTTTGCAGGAAAAAAGTTTTTGCTTACAATCGCTACCAACAGCCACATAAATGCAAATTAAATGTCCAATCTTTTCAAACCACAGATATCTGGCCATCAAGTTAATTAAAGATGCAGTATATTGCAAAGAGGTATGTTAAACATTTTAATTTGTTCATGTTTTCATTTCACTATGGGTAGCCTCGGCAAAATGATAGCTGTCTCCAGGTGACCAAAATCTAATCCAGTTTAAGTACACGAACATGTAGCATGTAAATAACCATAGCCACATGCTATGGTGACAATATAACAGTGAATTGTTCAGTATCAGTTGTATATAGATCAAATGAGGACTACCACATTTTTTTTATATGTGTTATTTGTGTTTTCTAACAGGATGTAACCAATACATGAATTTTATAACATGTGCTCTACACTCAAACTCAGGGGTTTTCACATATATGTACAGTACTTAACAGTTTATGGACTGTACTACACAAATGTAAGCTGTCAATATACAAGTGTATTCCGGCTAGTTTGTCTTTATTTAATCAAAAGCACACATTTATGCACTCGATTTTATTACACCCCCCCCGGCCATTTTTTCGTTACATGCATCGTTTTCTTCAGCTAACTGACTTGGTTATAACACGGTTCAGTCTATAGCATGGTTGGGTTTTATGGACCCTAACCACAATGTTACTGAAGGGTCACACTGTATAGTCTCTACATATTGAGAAGTAACAAGCCCTGTCAATTAGGCACTAGATATTATTATGAACACACCTCACTTATTAAAGAAACTCTCTATGACAAAAATGACATAAGCTTATTTACCACCAAGGTGGAGTGAAATCTGATTGGAATTTGGTGTCCAGAGTAGTAGCAAGCTCAGCCAATCAAGTAAAAAAACTACTTCATTAATATACATAGATCTTGTTTGAGCAATATAATCATACAATGTAAGAGTTTACAATCAAACTCATCCAACATGTCGATAATACTCTTTTAATCAAAATCTGTTCAGAAATATAGGTGCTCTAGTGTTGACAAGCTCAGCCAATCAGATGCAAGATCACATCATTAGTATATGTATTTTGTTCCTAATCACATTTAACCAAGATCTTAATCATATAGGCTTATAAACTAAGTTGGAATTTAAAAAAATAGTCACAAGAGTGGTAAAAAACACTCAGCTATCAAATGCAAGATAATTTCATCAATATTCACTGGTTCTTGCTCATAATAAAAATCATCCTGCATCTTGATGATGTCAACCTATTTAATAAGTTACTGCACTCATCCAAATAAATTCCATCATCATTGATGATGCAACATAATGTCAAAATCAGACGAGGACATACCGCAATTCATCGCGATCAGGCAATTGTTGAACGATTTAATTGAACACTTGCTGAGAGATTATTTGGATACCAGTATGCGAAGGAAATAATTCAGGCAGATACGAGATCTCGCAAATGGGTTGCAAGATTACTAAGTGTGATAGCTGTGTTAAATAATGAAATTACTTGTTCAACTTCTATGAAACCTATTAATGCAATTACAAAGAAACATAAACCTGTACAACGACATGACTTTTCAAAACAGCCAGTGTTAGGTAATGTGACTGTTAGATATTTATATGAACCCGGTAAACTTGAGGGGGGTAGAAAAAGAGCAACTGATCCAATCTGACCACACCTAAAATTTCCAACGTGGTTAGATCCACAGGTAGACCTGGATTCAACTGCTCCTCAATGTGGATTTGGACGTGAAGAATTACAAGTAATTCCTGAAGATACACAATTACCACCGCGTTCACTTCTGTAAACTGGCACCCCTACATCGATTACATTCAAGACAGGTCAGCATCACATTTTTGCGTGTGTGACCAAGACTACTATTAATTCTATCAGTGGTAAACTGTCTTGGATTATTATTTGAATACTGCCACAACATATTACAGTTACAACTTGTACAGTGATTATTCTGCTGTTGTTTCAGTGTCATGATAAATTCAACATCAAGATCAAAGTCGCGGTTATTTTTTTTGTCAGATTGTTGATACCCAGATAATTTTTTCTTGATGATGATGAAGTCGATATTTACATCATCAGTGATTTTTTTCGGTGATTACGCAATCCATAATAACCCTGTGCAGCTGAGATATTCTTCGGACTCGAGACACCACAAGGTAAACTAAATTTGACCATTCCATCCAATCATCAATAATCCAAATATTTGTATCAGAAATAGTTAATCCTTGTGATGAATGAATCGTTATAGCATATCCTAACGTCCATGGAGTTTTACTCATGCTCAACGCGCCAGTGACAGCACTGACAGGAACTGCGGCAATATCATTTAGTACAAGATTTTGTTTACCACCACCCAGAATTTGAACTTCAATATTCTGTTGTCCAGTATCTGCTGGTCGATAACACAGTGGTACAGGTAGATTTGAAAATCTTTCCTTGTGCCGCAGGAATAATTTCTCTTGCAGTGTATCTCTGACTATCTATCTACTTGCAACTATCAAATCATTTGGTCTCCACAAATTCCAAAAATCATTCAATGTAGTTTCTGGAATTACTCCACGCATTATTTCACTCTGTATTCTATCTGGCTGCAGTCTGATTAACTTTTTAAATTCTTTCAGCGGTTCATCAACAGCTCTATGATCATCAGTTATTTCTTCGTAATAATCCACAAATGTTTTTAACCATTCATGTGGAGATTGTCCAACAAAGGGTGGTGGTTGACCATGATCGCCACACATTATCACAGCAGTATTTTTCATCAATAACCAATCAAGAAACATTTTTAATACTTCCAACGACACCATACAAATTTCATCCCAGATAATGATCTTAGGAATATATTTCTCACCCATCCACGATGGAGTCCATGTGTCTCCGCACCATCTAAAGAAACTATGATATGTCTGTGACTTTACACCTCGTTCGTTCATTTCTTTGGTGAGTCTGTGTGTGGGCGTCAGCACAATCATATCAAAATTCCGAAATAATTCAATCACACGTGTTGTTTTACCAGAATCACCACATCCATTAAGATAAATGTTTTTATGCCTGGCCACAAAATCATACACAGATGGCACTGTTGATGCTGGTATTTAATTGTTATTCTTGCAGTACTTTTCCGCAATTTCAACGTCGGCAGATTCAGAATAACTAAATATGTTTTCGTGTTTTATTCTCCATGATCCCCATTCACCAGTGCCAAGTAATCCATCTAGCAAATCCAGATATTTTTTATTTATACAAAATGAATCCGTGGCAATTCTAACCATGGTATCAACAAATTTGTTTATTATCGATAATAAGTTTATTGAAACGTACGCAAACATCGAAGATCTTAAATGAGCAAACTGCGGTGATCACCATCAATATAACTCACAATTGTACCTAATTTAGTTCCATCAGACAAATAGACATCATTTCGGTTTATAAACATCTTTCTCTCCATTGTATCAGCAATTATAAAATCAAGTTCTGCATCATCCATGATCAACCTGGTACATGTTCATTTATGATCATACGCACCACCCTGAGTAAACTTACCGATTATTTTTCTGCCAAGATCTTTTGCAACTTTCTCATTACATGTATTTTCTTTGTTGTATGTGGATACAACATTGATGAGTTTAACAACTTCATCGCTGTCGAGATTAGGAAATTTTCCCCTGACATCACTTTCTACATCAAATTTATCGGGTTCTGGCAACCAAACTTGTTTCTGTGGATGATAAGATATTATCATGCCACTTACAACCAACGATATTAATATTTTTACATCAATCATATATCGTAATAGTACTATTGGAGCCCAGTGTTTCTCTGAGAAATGTCTTCCAAACCACGCAAAAAACAATCGGATAAAGATTTCGTGTAAATTCAAATGAATCCACGCAAGCGAATCCAGTCAGATCAAAATCTGGCAATGGTCCATTTATTGCAACTCTTGTCATCTCATGTGTTGGATGACCAAATCTTTTAAAATATCAAAAACACTGTCTGTATCCAAGAAAACTTCCAGGATAACATGCTACCGTATCAACTGACATAATGTTGCCATAATCATACTTGGTATTCCATAATCCGCTGTGTCCATATTCGATGCAGCTTAGCTGTGCATGAACGAGAAATTCCGATCTTGTAGGTTTCCATGAATTTTTCTCCTGAGCAAAGTGAGCAGCATCTGATGGAACGGTAAAAGTTATTCAGTAATTGTTCGATAACATTATCATCGTTCGTGTATTTCAGCACAAGATTTTTCATTTCTTCGTGGAGTAATTCTGCACAATAAATTTCTCTGCTAGGCCTTACAAACTGATCGTAATTGCCATCATCGACACTTCGAAATAACCACATTGATACAGGGTCACTCTTACTAATATTTTTAACTGAATTAAATATAACGCCATTGTAAAATTTAATTGTTCTCTTTCGTGGAAATATCATCACCGCTGACGTCCATGCGTGCGTGTTATGATCAATGATTGTTATCGAAATTCCATTTTTTGTGTATTTCGGCGTGTATAAAATCTCTCCAGTTAATGTCTTCACCATTAATTGGAAATCTTAATTGCTTTTCTAACTCGGCAACATCGCTGATAGACGCTCCGTTATCTTTAATTTTTTCTGCCCATGTGTTTATTTTTTCACGTCAAAAATCCGTTAAACCGTGTCCACATATCACTGCTGCAAAATGTTCTGTAACTCGCTCAGCTACACAATTTATCCTTGACAGTTTCATCGGCGCAAGATCATTGTCAGGTTCATCATTTATCAGATATAATGCATAAATAAGTGCAGTCACAGAATACGCTCATTTGTAATATGGTTTGTGAATGCTGGTTAAAGTACCTGGTTTGGAATTTTTACTTAATGTGACGAT
>JAECUM010070784.1:0-16773 GCA_016617855.1 Megalonaias nervosa | reverse complement strand
TTAGATGAAGAAAATTGTGGGAAGGAAATTAGAGCGGGGAAATTTTCAGAACTATATAAAAAAAAGCTTGGGGATTGTATAAAAGGGAAGAATTAAGAAAAGGTGGGGGGGGGAGAAACACATACAGACTTTAATAACAAAAAATAACAAGCAAATAACGGATAAAGAGGACATAATGAATACAGTAAAAGAATATTACAGTGATTTATAAAAAACACAAAAAATAAATAAGGAAGAAATAGAAGAATATCTAAAAGATGCTAAATGTGAGAAAATTACATCAGAACATAAGGACTTATGTGATGAATTTATCTCTTCAGACGAAATAATAAAAACAATAAATCCCCTGGCCAAAGGGAAATCACCAGGAAGAGATGGACTTACGGTGGAATGCTATAAATAATTCCAGCGTGAGTTAGCGCCAATCATGGAGTCATTATATAATAATATTTTTTTAAGAAACGACAAAATGACAAATACAATGAGAGAAGGATTAATTTCAATCATATATAAAGGTAAAGGGGACAGACATGACTTAAAAAACTGGAGGCCCATCTCCCTCCTTAATATAGACTACAAAATTTTAAGTAAAATTTTAGCAAATAGGGTAAAAGCATGTATGGGAAGTATAGTAAATAAAAATCAGACTTGTGGTTCAAAGGGGAGTGATATACAAACTAATATTTTAAATATAAAAACAATAATCGAATTTTATAAAAGAATCGGGGCAAAGAGGCGCTATGGTGCTTCTTTGACCAGGAAAAAGCTTTTGACAGAATCGAACACAACTATGTACAAAGTGTACTAGAAAAATTTGGTTTTGGAGAAAATTTCCGAAAATGGACCGAAATCCTGTACAAAAATATAACTGCTAGAGTACAGGTAAATGCAGCGACTACGGAAAAATTTGAAATACAGGGATCAGTGAGACAGGGCTGTCCACTATCAATGCTATTATATGTAATAGCGATCGAAATACTAAGTATAAAAATAAGAGCAAATAAAATGATAGAGGGAATTAAAATCCCAAATTTGAAAGAAGAATTTTAAATGCTCCAACATGCAGATGATTGTACAAACTTCATAAAAGACCCAAATTCCTTTAAACATCTTGAAAAGGAATATGAAAAATTTGGTAAAGCTTCAGGGTCAAAATTAAATCATGAAAAAAAAACAGAGATATTAAAAATAGGAAACTGAAGGGGGAATCACCCTGGGCTTCCCCCCTCCCCCCCCCCAATAAAAGAAAGAGTAAAGGCACTGGGAATACATTTTGGGAAAAATGATGAATTAGAAAACCTTAAATGTATACGTGAAAAACTGAAAGGAAATATGGAAATCTGGACGCAAACGCCATTATGCATCATGGAGCGAGCACAAGTTGCAAAAACACACTTTTATTCCAATATGAATTTTATTCTAAAATCAATTGATATAAAAAATAAAATTTTAGGAAATATAGACAATGAAATAATAAAATATATATGGGGAAATAAATTACATTATATTGAAAAAGAGACTTTATATAGAGCACACAAAAGGAGGGGAGGGGGTAGCGTTACCTAACCCAAAAATAATACAGGAAGCGAATATAATAAATCGTTTAAAACAATTAAAAGCAGTTCCAAGTGCGCCGTGGGAGGCACTATACATCTATTGGTTTGGGTTTATAGTTAGGAATAGGGAAGACATTTATAGGAACAATTCACTTTCAAAAAACTTAATGGTTGCTAAAAAATTTAAAAACATTAGAGATTTAATTTATAAATATGGAGATAGAAAAGAAATATGGAGTATCGACAAAAAAGAAACGCGTAAATTTTTAAGAGAATACACAAAAAATAAAAGGTGCAAAGTTGAATCAGAAAATTGGGGGTGGGGGTGGTGGAATGGGACACGACATGGAACAACTGGACGAATATTAAATCACTAAAACTTCAGAGTTTAATGTTTAAATACCTTCACAATGTTTGGCTCACGGGTGAAGTGGCTAAAAGAAAAGGGATGATAAAAATAATCCCTAAATGCCCTTTGTGTAAAATGAGTAATTTTACAAAAAAACATGTTATAATAGAATGTAAAAATAGGGAAAAAGATAGGGAAAATATAATATCGTTAATAACTAACAAAGAGAAATTCCAAAGAAATAGATTGCTTTTTATAGATGGGAAATTTGATAAGAAAAATTTAATGGAAATAATTAATTTTATAGTAAATACAGTTATCAATTGCGGACAGGTGATTGTGATATGCAAATAACCTGTCACATAAGAATTTAGTAAATTTGAGAATTTTTACATCCACAAAAGAGGGGGCGGGGAGGAGAGAGGGAATTCGGTTTACGGCCCATTAGGGGCAAGTACCTGCCTGAGCGCGGGCTGAAGCCCCGGTCTCATCTCTCGCTCCCCTCAGGAGTGGGTGAATACAAATTTTTGAGGACTCATAGTTTTTTTCTTTGGAGTTTCAAAGAATTAATCAACATTGTAGAAATGGAATCCTATAATAATATTTATTGAATCTAACAAAAATGACAAATAGCTTTTTTCTATTTAACTTCAGGAAACAAGGGACAGGGAACCTACACATGGATAAAGTAGGAGACCATAACGTCACGGGGCTATACCATATGGTGCTACGCGAAGTGGGCAGGCCTGTGAAGGAGCCTCCGAAAAGTCCATGGGTAGGACATGGACATACAAACAAATAAAATGGGGAATACTGAGGATTCCATGGTGGAGGGAAACCAATATACTAAAAGATTAAAAATTGTTTGTTTTGGAACTTTTTCTGTTTTGGACCTTAAACTTTGGAAAAAATGATAGACAAAGGCAGTCCACAAAATAAGAGAAACATGCTGAAGTAATAAATAAAAGACATGTGGTTCCTTATTTAGGACATAGCCTTAAATTTCAATAGATAGTATAAACAAAAATAATTTTTCAAAAAATAAGAAACGCCACACCATATAACACGCACAAAAACAATAAGTTTCTTTTTGTTTCTTAAATTGATTTTCACACCGTTTCTTATTCCAAATTTACAAAATTTACAAAATTGATAAAAATATAAATAAAAATAAATTCTCTTGTTATAGAGTATCGTTGTAGACAACTTGGGGAAATTTGAATTATCGCCGTCCTCACAAAAATCTATAGCAATCACACAATATAGCATAACACATATAGCATACACAGGACTTAGGGACCCCTGGCAAAGGTCACAAATTGAAAAAGGCGAGGGATTCCGATCGGGTGACTAAAATCCGATCGGGAAAACAAACCTTTAGAAACACTAGGGAGAAAATACCCCGATCAAAAATTTAAAAAAAATAAAAATAAAAAAATTTTTTTTTAATCAAAATTCTTTTATAAACTTATAACATTACAACACCTCTAAGGGGGAAAACACAAACAAATAAAATACTTATTTTTTTGGCAAAGGGGGGGGGGCTGTCTTTTTTTTTGTGGCTGTCTTGTTGGGGAGGCTGATTTGCTTGTTTCAGGGATAATTGTGTTTTTCTGCTTGCTGTTTGTGGAGCCGCTCGATGTTGTCCGTGAGGGTTCAGGTTTTTGGCTGCTGTGGATTTTTGTATGTGGTTTTTTTCCTTATATCTCCCTGTTGAATGCTGAGGTCTAATTGTCCTGTTGCCAACAGTGGTGTATTAGCGTTGATGCAGGGTTTAGTGTTTTGATTGCTAGGAGTTATTTTCATTTGGTTTAGTTTATTGATTTTTCTAGCCCGATTTTATCTGTCGTTGAAGACCAATTTGGTTGCGCTCCAATTTTGAGACACATAAAGTTTGAGTGTTGTACTTTTAGAAATTGTTGACTTAGTTTGGTTGAGAAATAATAGACTTTATGTTTTTAGGAGGGTTGGAGTGTTAGCGTAGCTAAGTATAGTAGGGGTTAGAAAGGTAGAGAAACTCTCCTATGACAGGAAGTCTACTCAGAGGTTTTCCGGTGCACGAAAACTTGATAGGATCCTGTCCAAGTGTCCACTAGTATGCTTCCTAGTACCTGTTTAATAGTGAGAGAGTTATCAGTGGGAGATCGGTAGATATTAGTTAATTAGCGTGTTTTGATTTTTCTATAACTGAGAATCTCGCAGGGTTTCCAGAGCTAGTTACTCTGTAAGGACTCAGTCCAGGTGTGATCTAGTATGTAGCCTAGAACCAGTTTAAGACAAAATGGCGCCAATTGTGTTAATTATTGAGAACAAAGAGAGGTACAATAGAGTTAGAAGGCAGAATTAGTCAGATGAAAATAAGTTAAAAATGATTATAACAGCAAAAAGTGTAATATCCGCAGGCTTAGTAAAATCTTTACACTACCTCGCTGGGTTTTCTTTGTTCTAGGTTAGAGTTTCCTTTGTCTGCGGCGTGGTTTACTGCTGGCGGCTATTTGTTGATCCTTTGTTCTTTCTTAATCCTTTGTCCTAGGTGATTCCTTTATCCTTGGCTCTTGTTTGTTTAAAAAGGCCAGACTATTGACGGATTTGATGTCTTTCCAACTTGTACCAAACAATACAACAATAGATCGGCCGATGTGTGTCAACAGCCGTTCTCAGATGGAATGTTGGTAGGCAGACTATACATATATACATACCAAAGGATTTAAGTCGCCTATATGTACTCAGTGCTTTCGCGACTGGTTACTGCCCGAAGGTCGGGCTCTTCAATTGGTCGGGACTGTGAGATTGGTGCCATCACAGCTCCGTGTTTATGTGCGATGCAGCACTTTTTATTTATGTCTGGCAGTGGCAAAGGAGGGAAGGACCCCGGAAAAGGGGCGCCAAACGACACAGGAAGAGACTCGCGGTGTACTCGCCCAACGCCAGGACGTACATTCTGATCAAATTTTTTTCCAGTAGTACTAGTGGACAGCCCTATCTCCAATGAAGTGTAGGCCACCTGTGTAATTAGCCTAATGTAATTAGTTTTAGTATTTTAATTTAAATGTATTAGGAAAGTTGGAATTTTGTGTACGAAGTGTACTTTTGTATTGCCGAAAGAGTATCAATCAGCTGGGTGTCAGCCATCCCAACAGACGTTAGGAACACGCAGATTTTACGTTGGTCGATAATTTTGATGGAGGAACCAAATGATCGAGTTTGTTTTTGTGTATAGAGCTGTTGTCGAAAGTGGTCTTCGATAGCAAGGGAAAAAAAAAAGGGGAGGGATTCTCTTCTACCCCCCTTTCTCCGCCACGGTATCGGGGTCTTAGTGGGAAATCTTTTGTTAACATTGCCTTGTTGACATCAGGATCCCACCCAGGTGTTTGCTAGTATGTTTTCCCTAGCACCTGGTTTGCGCCCCTTGCATCCGTTTGCCTTGTTTGACCGGGTGATGTAGAAAGAGGGAATTTTTGGAGTAACAGGTTGAGCTTCCTGGATTACTCCATGGGATGGGTTTTCCTTTTCGTTTGTGGAGTAGCAGGTAGAGCTTCCCGGTCTACTTCATGGCTTAGCCCGTTCGAGTTGGATAGACAATAGTACCTTCTTACGAGGTGGAATTGTCCCTCGAATTGGTTGGCCCCCGTTTGTTCGTCCAAAAAAAAAAACAAAAACAGGAGGGATTCCCCTCTTCTACCCCCCATTCTCCGCCACGGTGTCGGGGCCTTAGTGGGAAATCTTTTGTCAACACTGGCTTGTTGACATCAGGATCCCACCCAGGTGTTTGCTAGTATGTTTTCCCTAGCACCTGTTTTGCACCCCTTGCATCCGTTTGGCTCGATTGTCCGGGTGGGTGTAGAGAGAGGAAATTTTGGAGTAGCAGGTAGAGCTTCCTGGATTACTCCATGGGATGTGTTTTTCTTTCCGTTTGTGGAGTAGCAGGCAGAGCTTCCCGGTCTACTCTATGGCTTAGTCCGATGGAGCTTGATAGACAATAGCACCTTCCTACGAGGTGGAATTGTCCCTCTAATTGGTGAGCACTTGTTTGTCCGTCCAAAGAAAGTGGAGTCATCACTTGGACTTTGATCTTCCGTTTCCTAATCATTTTCCCCAGTTCTTCCCCATCTCTTGTCCTCCTTTCTTCCTCCTTTTCCTGTCTATTGCCTCTGCCCTAGTGCTTTTGCCTACTTGGTTTTGTGAGTGTGCACGCAGGGGGTGATAAAGAAGGAAAGAGATAAGAAAAAATATAGGAAATATATATATATATATATATATATATATATATATATATATATATATAACATATATATATATATATATATATATATATATATATATATATACTTTCTCAATATTTTTGTTAACTACCAGCAGTTGGTAATTAAATGAGAAATTACAATCACTACCATGCAGGGGATAAAATAAAGAAGAGAGAGTAATTTTTTTTTGGGGGGGGAAGGGGAGTTAGTAAATAATGTTAGTAATCTGTGGTGTGGTGGTCTTACCTTTAGTTTTGTGCTATGTTTTTTGGACTTGCCCTTTGGCTAACAGTCACCTTAGTCCAGGGTTTTGTGGACTCGCCGTACGGCTAGCAATTGCTTTAGTCCCAGTTGCCACTTTACTATTGTATTGGTGTGATATGTTGTGTTTGTATGTTGTCGCATTTTGTGGACTTGCCATACGGCTGGCCCTGCGCCATAGTCCAGTTTTTGTGTGTATTTTGTATTGCTTGTATATTGGTATTGGCCAAGGTATTGTGGACTTGCCTTCTGGCTAGTAGTTACTTTAGTCGCAGTTGTCGCGTTTTTATTGTATTGATGTGGTATGGTGTGTTTCTATGTTGTTATGATTTTATGGACTTGCCATACGACTGGCCCTGTGCCATAGTCCAGTTTTTTGTGTGTATTTTGTGTTACGCGTTTATTCATATTTTTCTGAATTTGTCAATTTCCTTAAGGAACAGTAGTATACTTTTGTAGGTGATCTCTAGGTTATTGTTCTTGGTCTTGTCTAGTATTTCTGGGTATGTTGTCGGCGATCCGATTTAGTTTTTGGTATTCCCTGAGGTTGTTTCTTTGTAGTTGGTATTTGCTGCAGGTGTTAAAATAGTGGTCGAGTGTTTCCGGTGCTGGGCAGTGTGGATAGTTGGTGTTATTGTTGTGTTGGTCCTTGATGAATTTTCCATAGCTGGTTTTCAGCAGTGTTTTTCCTGTTCTTATCCTGTTGATGATTTGTAGTTCGTTGTTTTGTAATCCTTTAGGTGTCTTGATGCTTCGGGTTGCTTCTTTTTGCAATTGATACAGGAGTCTACCTTTATTGGTGGTATCTCAATATTGTTGCCATTTCTGGTTTATTTGCTGTGTTACCTGGCTGTATAGTTCCTGGACGCTGTAAGCAATGGGTTGGACATCGTTGTTATGTAGATTGTGTTTTGCTGCGAGGTCAGCTTTATCATTTCCAAATAGGTTAATGTGAGATGGTACCCATAAAAATTCCACATTCAACTGGTTTGTTTCCAGTTCTCGTGAAATTAGCATTGTTTCTTGCAGCATATTATCCCTGCTTTTTGATGAACCGGTTTCTATTGATTTCAGAACGCTTAGTGAGTCCGTTATGATGACGTGGTTTTTATGTGTTTGGGTTTTTATCCATAGTAGTGCCTCTTTTATCGCCCAGAATTCTGCTATATAGATGGAACATCCGTCTGGTAGTCTGGCTCCTATTTGGGTTTGTTCCTCGGGCACGACAATGGCTGCCGCTGTTCTATTTAGTTCTTGGGATTTGGACCCATCTGTGTAGATTTTTGTATATTCAGAATAATTTTCCTCTAAGATTTTGTGTTTTCCGGTTAGGATTTCCCAAGGGTTGTGCTGTTTATGTCCTAGTGTCAGCGCTGTAAGGTTTATTCTGGGTGCGTTGTTCTCCCAGGGTGTGAGGTCACAGATTTTGTATTGTTCAGCCTGGATTTCTGGTATTTGCATTTCCTCTCTAAGCATGTGCACTCTCTTGCTAGCCGGGGTGGGGGTGGGGGTGGGGGGTGGGGGTGGGGGGGTGGGGTGAGTACTAGTTTTTTGCTGAACGGCCTCGCACAGTTTCTAATAGCCTTTTTAGTCAGGTTGTTATCCGAGTGCATGGAGTTTCTAATAGCATATCGTAGGATATGTTCTTCTCGTCTGATGTTCAGGGGTAGTTCACCTGTTAGTATCTGTAGTTTCTCGTTCGCGGTATTTGGTAGTGTTCCTGTACATAGTCTAAGTGCTTTGTATTGTATGCAGTCTAATTTTTGGAGAAGGGAATCATTTGCAGATGCATATATTTGGCAACCGTAATCCAATTTGGCCTTAATTAGCGCCTTATACAGCATAAGTAGAGTATGTTGGTCAGCTCCCCATGTTGTCCCCTTTAGGTGTTTTAACAGGTTTATGTCTTGTTCGCATTTTTTGGTTAGTTCCGCTATTGTTTGTCTCATTGTTGCAAACTCAAATTGGCAATGGCAGCACCGATGACACAATACACCACAAAGATTTGGCAGAAAAAGACGATTTGCCTTTTAGGCACACGTTCTCCACATCACACCCACAAGGGTTGCTTTTGTAGATCTTGCAGAGAAGAACTGGGGGAAGGAGTGGTCACTGCTGTAGTGGTGGCGGCTGAAGCTGTGTCGAAGGGCATGATAGTCACTTCTTTTTTATAGTCTATGATTTGCGAAGCGTCGATCCAAGAGATAAAACTGGGAGGATATCCTTTCCAACGTACTTTGACTTCTTTGACACGTCGTTTTCCCAATTTACGAGTTCTTCGATCGAGAATGCTTTCGATTTCGAACACGTCATCTTCTTCTTTGGTCACGCGTTGTAACTTGGGAAAGTAAAACATTCCTTTTAACACTTCCCCGTTCATGTCTTCCAATTTATAGACGGAAGGATGACGGCCACGCACTCGTTCAGTAACACGAAACAATTCGGTGGTCCAGTTGAGTTAGTAACCTTTGTCGAAAGTACGTTTGTTTTCGCCAATGCGCACCCAATCTCCTGCTGCCAACACTCCACCTTTCCTGGGGACCGTCACCATCGGGGACGTACTAAACAGGCGCTCAAAGAGGGTCACTTCGTTGTCGGGAGTCACTTTTTGTGGGGCACGTCCGATGCTCCGATGGTAAGATTGGTTGTACGCATGGACTAGGTGCGGTAAGACGTCGATGTACTTGAGAGTGTGTTGATGCGTAAAATATTTCCACATGCGTTCTTTCAAGGTGCGTTGAAAACGTTCCACGATACTGACTTTGGTTTCGGGATTCTCGGTGGTGAAAATGTGAATGACACGTTTCTTCAATTCTTTTTGGAAAGCTTGGTTCAGAAATTCGGTGCCTTTGTCGGTTTGCCATCCAAGAGGGTGACGACCGCTTTGTTTCAACACCAGTTTGAGGGCTCACACTAACTCACTGCTCGATTTGGAAGTCAATGGTACGACTCAAGCAAATTTAGAAAAGACGTCGATGACACAAAACAAATATTTGTAACCACGATTGTAGGTGGCCAAATGAGAGACATCGGCTAAATCGGCTTGCCATTGATGATCGATGCCCTCCGCACGGGTGCGACTTCTGGAAAATTTTTGTCGAATGGGTTTGTGTAAGGTGTACGTGGCTTGTTCTTGTAACCATCCTTGCACTTGAGGTAAACGGATATCTTTCAGTCGAGTTTTGGCAACACGATACAATTTCTGAACTTCTCCGTAACCTGCAGGATGGGATGGATCGTAGTAAATGCTGGCTAACACCTTCTCCATTTTTTAATAAATGATCCACTCTTCGCTGATTGTATTCTGAATGGGGCGAGGGGGTGGTTTAGAAACGGCTTTACGTGTCCGATGTGCCACGGGAGTAGAAGTCGAAGGAAGTTTTAGTGGTAGTGGTGGTGGTGTCGGTGGTAGTGGGATGACTTTGGTCTTCTTTTCTTTTTTCACTTCTGGTTTCCCTTCTTTCTTTTTGACTTGTGTCGAAGGGGGAGTGCACATCATCTTTTTAATCCAAGCTTTAAGTTCTTCTCGTTGGGGTGTTGGGAAGGGGTCAACAAGGACGCTGCAGTCTAACTTGGGATGGGAGCTACTGACGGTGTTTGAAAGACTTCTCGTGCCTCTTCTTCCTCAGGCATCCGTGAGGCTACGTCTGTTTTGACCACTGGGGGTGATAGTGATGGTGGTGATAATGAACTTTTCATCAGGGTCTAAAAAACTTTCAGAGAGGGTAGAGCTGTTTCGTCTAAAGGTTTCTGGCGAAAGAGTTGCAGTCGTTGCAACAGGTGACCGTACCATTGCAATTTTTCCGTTTCTGACAAATCGCTGCGATTCATCAACGATTGCAATTCGTGTTGTAACTGAGACATCTCGGTCAAATGAGGATTGGGAGGTAAATGCGGGGTTCGTTGTTCTTGCCAACGATGGTATTCCATCCATCATTTGTAAGGTGCTAAAGCCAGTTCTCGTCCTTCCATTTGATTTCAAGGGTCCCTTTTATCTTCTTAGACCTTTTGATCTTTGACCCATTCCTTGTGAAGCAGCTCCCTGCATGAGTCATATAATCGTTGTTCCCAATACTGCTTTCAGCACAGGTGCTAACAACATGGGCAAAAAGGACAAAAATCCTCCGCGTTGTACCAACATCTTTTTCTTTTGATGAATGGGTATTTTCTTCTTAACCATTTGACGAAGAACGTGTCAATGTTTGGCTAAGCATTCTTTCTGGTGTTTAGACAAAGGTATAGTTCCTTTTAAGACATTCAGACAACATTCGCACACGGTATCGATGACGTCTTGGGAGGCAGTTTGAATGAGTTGTTTTCGCATGGGTGGAGAAGCTTTGCACAGGACGGACAACACGTCGCAATGTTTGGCTAAACGAGGAGGCATACCTTTCTTTTTCTTTTCTTTGGGGGTAGAAGAGGGATGGCTTCTGTGGGGTGACATCTTTGTTTGTTTGCTCCGCGGCACAAACACAAACACACAAAACGTCGATGACTTGGCACACGGCCTTTTATCCTTTCTTTGGACTGTTGGTAATACATTAAATCAATCCTTTGAGAATCTGTGGTAACAAAAGATACATAGCAAATCCTCCCCCTTGGTGGCTCCTTTTTTCCTTTAGATGAGTGTGTCTTCTTATTTTTTTGGATGACGTGACCGTCCTTTTCTTTTTCCTTTTCCTTTTGGACTGAAGAACGACGTTGGTGACGGTGTGTACGTCTTGGAGGGGCATCTATGGGTGTTCGGAAGCACAACAACACTGATCCCAATCGATTGCCTCCGGTCTTTTTTATACTGGAATGCGTCGCCACTGATTGTCGGATCGTCGTATCATTTTCATGGCAGGCATCACACGTCGTGGAGGGGTTCGCAACGGACTCAATCGGGACAGTTCTTGTTTGGACAAATCCAGTAAACTCCTTAACATGCCCGATTTCTCTTGGACTTTGATTTTGGGGGCAGGTACTTTGTGAGCAGTGGCCATTGCCGCTAAAGAGGAAGAGGGTGTCACCACTGGAGGAGACGTTCTTGGAGACACGGGTTTCCAATGTTTCATCAAATTAGGAAAGACACGTGTCAGATCGGGTCTGGCTGGCATCACCAGCAACGGAGAAGTGGAAGATATTGAGGTTACTGGAAACGCGGTCTCCGTTGTTGCGGCAGGTCGTGGTTTGCGAATGTAAGGTTGCGTCCTGGCGGCAGTACCTCTCCTGCGGGTAGAAGCTGTTTTCTGTGGGGTTTTCTTTTTCTGTGGCTGTGACCTGGTCTTGACACTACTGCTCTTTTTCTTCTTCTTCTGGGTACATTTGGGCGTGGCTTTTTTGTTGGGGACGACTTTGGGAGCATTAGGATCACATTCTAAGAGAACCGCTACCTCCAGGTTTCAAAATAATTTGCGTTTTGGTTTGATTGTCAACGAGAGGATCGGCTACTTTGTTTCTGTCCCAAAAAAAAAAACGTTTGGTTTGATGTGGAATGTAAATGATGCCTTGCAGTAATTGACGTGCTGATACCGTAAACCATCGTAAGACTTCTTTGAGACTGGCTTCTAAGACACGAGCACGTATTTGTGGATTTTTTTCGCTACTGATACCGTACAAGGCACGTAACAATTTGACTGGAAGATGAGACTGAAGGGACGTCATGTTGACGCTGTGTGAAACAGACCCCAAGTGACCGAGGTCTTTATAGATTTTATTGGTTGTTGTTGTTGTTAAGTCGACGACGGGGACGTGTACACGACAAGCCCTCCGTCTTGGCACCAGTGGTGAAACAGATGGGCACGAAATCGCAAATACTCGGGGAGGGTGGGTTTTAAATCCACGAGTAAATAGGCGTGTGGGGTTTGAGTGGCATCGTCGTACGCATTAGTCAGCCAAGGCGTTCCAAACTGTTTGGCTAAGACTTGCACTTGCTATTTATCTCTAGGGCTTTTAAACAACACCACGTAATGAGCATTGAGAATGATGGTGCGATGGGCTTTACTTTGTTCAAACAAATTTTGGGTAATGCCTTCCAGAAACACGATGGAATCACCTTGGCGTTCTCGCAGAAGGCTGTACGCCGATTGCCACTCTTTGTAACACCACACTTTTCTTTGAGGGGGATGATCGATCAAATGATTCTTATGTTCGATCAAACGTTTGACAAATTCGGTTTTGCCTGAACCGTTAGGTCCTGCAATGTGCATGTTGAAGGGATGCCGAAGATTCAAGGCCTCCCAATTAGCCCGATCTACGTTTTCGTCGATGCCTTTGACAGTGGAAGAAGAGGGAGCAGAGATAGTAGAGGTAGCCATAGTAGTGTAGGGAATGTCACTTTTGAAACGAAGACAGACAAGACAAGAGTTTTTATACTTTTTTCAGGACACGTTTATTGCCATCTTTAAAAGTGAACAACACGAAAGACAAAAATACATCAGGGCCAAGAGGTTAAGTACATGGATATTGAACGTTTGATGACAGGATGACACATCTTGGGCATAGTGTACCGTTTATTTTGTCCAAACCTCGAAACCCCAACTTTTCCAGTCACGTGCATCTTTCCAGTGAGAGTGTAAGTCATAAGCTACACAAACATCGTCGTACACATCTTCGGTACCTAAAAGTTGACGAATCTTGTTTTCCTGTAGAGGTCGTCGAGAAGTATCGAGATGAAAGCGCAAAGCATTGAACAGAATGAGTCTCCCGTGTCCATTTAATGGGACCACTTTCATGCTTTTTGGAGTGTTATGTACTGTTCGTCGAGTCCACAAAGACTCGGCTGGTAAACAAAATCCCAGAAAGCAAGTCACTAAGACACACACCACACGACGACCCCAATTCAATGGACACAGTTCTTATAAAATGCGATAGTAATCCTGCACCGTTTGATTAGTGTCATTGATTTCCTTGCACGGAATCTGTTGTATCATAAATGATAAATATCGTGGCATGCTAACTCGTTTTTATACCTCTTTTTGTCGGAGGCAATAAGTGTCCTTTCTGCACAGAGATACTCTAGTGGCAAATCTAAATTGCTTAATCACTAACTTGCACATCACACACCGTTCAGAAGCTTCCTCTTGAACTAAGTTTATGTTGTGTAAAAGATTTTGGTAATCCTCTAACTCTTCTCCTGGAATTAGTTGCAGTAAGTCTATCTCGTAGTTTTCTATCAGTAACAAACGAATCCTTCTTGCACAGGGGTAGTTGAACAATGGAACACTTTCATCAGAATCAGTCCTGTTATAGCATTCAGGTACCAGTGGTTTAAACATCGTTGACGTAACGGATGCAATTGTTCTTTGCGTTTCACTTGTATTTTGATCAACTCTCGGTAAATGCGTTCCCTCAACTCCACAGGCAAACCACAAATGTTCTCTTGTAAAGTATCCATGAAAATGTCAGTCAAACACTTCTCCTAGAGCGAAAGTAATGGATGTAGTGAGTAATTTCTGGCCACTGCCATCCCAGGAAACGGTCAAGAATGTCATTAAAATCTTCTAATGTAAATGGTCTAAAGCGAAATATTCGGAAGAACGCACACTTGATCCAGAGAAATCTGACTTGTGTGTTGACTTTTGTCAATTTCCTCTTGGGAATATCTCGACATAAAAGTTCCTCAGTCACCCATTGAGATTTTGCTCTGACAAGTCCCTGCCAAATTTCCTTGTAGATCTTCTCTTGCAATTCGTTTGGTAATCTTTGAATATTATTTTTTAAATGGGGTTTAAATACTTGTCTAGGTGTTGTCCAACGTTTGACTCCGAGCCAAGATGGTTTCTTAAACGACATGGTATGCTACTTCAATGACGAGGTCCCACTAAAGGCAGTTAGTGACAATCCGGAGACCATCTAGCATGTTCCAGGTAAGCGGAATCTTTCTTCTCCCACTCGTGAAGTGACACACCGCAACTGAAGCACTTGACCTTATCCCCTTCGCCCAAGTAGATAAATCCGGCTCTAGCTACTTCTTCGGGGGCAGGTTCTCACAGATATTTAGGCCATTTTCCTCGGAAGGTTTGGAATCGACTTTCAAAGTCTCAATATGCAGGCAGTCGCACAGGGAACGAATATTCGTCTTTCACAGGTTCATTTCGATGAGGGTACGGTGAAATTCGCAGGAGTTTGCTCAGTTTGGATGACATCCGTAGGGTGGTAGCCGCATGGTTTCATAACGTTGACATTCACCATGAAAACCAGTAAAGTGAAAAGGTGAACGATGACGAGTGGCATCGCTTTCGCATCCGTCAGGTTTGATACGCACAGCATCACTTTCCATGGTAGGTATAGTGGTAGTCGTGGCAAAGTTCCCATGATGTGGTATTCAATCGCTTAGGTCATAGCGTACGGCATCCCTGCGATCGCTAGGCACAGAATCGTACTCGAGTTTCTCATTGGAATTGAGTCTTACGCTCGATACTTACTGTGTGAAAGGATTCATCTTTCTCGCTTGGTGTTGGTAGTCACAATAAACTATCGGTCTTGGACGTTGTTCCTTTTTATATGCTGAACAATCTCGACGTGACCGTACGATAAAGTGAAGTGATTGGGAGGCCGTACTCGCTTCTGGTACACGATTTGATAGACTTTATCCAAGGCTCGGCTGACGATTTGGAGTGTGGGTAAACGTACAATCTTGTCAGGTTCGTGGGTGGTCACTTTAAAATCTCCATCCTCTCCAGACTGCAAGGCTTCTTTCAAGACGACAAAGTTCACCACTCGACTGGTGCGATACTTGAGAGTCAATCCTTTCACTTTACACTCTGTGTGCACTTCTCCTTGTGGGTCTCGGTATTCGTAGACGTAATTCTTGGGACCACCACTTGCAAAACTTAGAATCTTGTCCTCGGGATGTTCGCCCCTCCAGGCTCCTAAACGGTCTCCTTCGATTTTAGGCTGCTGTTGACCCAGACGATCGATGTAGATGCAACTGTCCGTGTCAAAATACAACACACGATCTCCTAACAGTTCTAAAGCTTCGTACAGTTTTAAGCGAGCATGGGCTGTCACGTAATCCGCAATGATGACATTTCTAAATTCGCCTGCTTCTACAAAGTCCAGTTCTTCTTCGTAATTAAATAAGATCAAGTCCTTACGAAGGACGTCTACGTGTTTCATGTATTTGGTTTTGTCATGAATCATCTGGAAGTAGCGGGAAGGTTCTGTCAAATACTCCATCTTGGGTAAACACGGTCGTTGTGCCATTTTGCCCCACAAACAATTTAACATCACTTTGACAAACGATCGACTTCCTTCGTCTTCCTCCACGTGGTCTAAAGTGATGCCTTCCTGCTCTAGGTATTTCTCTTTGTATTTCTTTTGGCCTTCGGGAGTGTGGCACCAGGAAGGATGGCCACTGACTTCTTGTTTCAGTTTTAAAAAAGCATTCACCTAATGTGCGAAAATGCCTTTTTGAGTCTCGTCGCCCTTGTGGTATTTTTCTGTCTTGGGAAAGTGGTAAATTTCGTACACGTCTAACAGTTGGTATCCCAGGTCCAGAGCTTTGAACAATTCCACGCTGACCCAGGTTCCCGTCAAGGCGCGTTCTTCCTGGCTGTGCTGACATGGTCGGTCTTGGTTGCACGTTTCGGCACAAGTACAACACAAGAGAAACATCAGTTTTCCTTGGCAATGGTGAGGTTAAACGGGATGGTGCAAGTTTGTGGGAGGCAAGACTTTGCATTTGATCAGTCCTTCGTATTGTACAATGTTGTCCACGTCGATGAGTTCCGTCAGCTATTGCGGGTGCCCTGCGTGAAAATGACAATATTTGTACACGTACGGATACAGTGAACACACGTCCAAGTATTTGATTTCCTCTCCTTTCTCATCGCCGGCTTGGTACAGCAAACAGGTGGCATTCGTCCGTCCTCCGTACAAACTGTAACGCGGGTTCAGACGGTCCACCAGCTTGTAACTTTCCAAGATTCGTTTAAACTCGGGATCAGTTTTCAAACGGTGATCATACTCGTGTTCCCACATTTCTATCACTTGGTATCCTTGCACTTTTAACTTCAATCGCCGCTGACAAGTGGCCTGCTACAAGTCTTCCATGGTCCGTTGTAAAAACTGATTTGTAGTGTTACGTTGAGGGTAACAGATGAGACATCCGTGAAATAACCAAACGTTAAACTCATGCACGATCTTGGGGTTTTCTAAGTCCCAGCCATCCACTGAACAGCTTCCAATGGTCTTTTTGCCTCCTCCGTTTCGAGCGTGTTGGATCCATTTGTCTTCCTTGTCGCACAAGTAATGTAGCCAGCGTAGGGCTTTGACCAGGAATTGACGTTTGACAAAGTTCGTCGTTTGAGGACTTATGACAGCTAGGGTGTTTTCGGGCATGAATCGTTGGCGGTACACTAAGGAACACGCTTTGGTA